>VWZK01017152.1:613996-727081 GCA_013396935.1 Baryphthengus martii
CGAGCCTGCCCTGCGGCGGCCCGGGTCCCCCCTCCCCCCTGGGGCCGCTCCCCCTCCCTGTGGGGCCAGCTTGCCCAGCGCGCCCTCCGGAGCACCCGCCTTCCCTTTCCCCTCCTCCTCCTTCCTCCTCCCGCCCGTTTGGCTTCCCTCTTCGCACCCCTCTCCCCTACCTCCCCCCGCGCCTGGAGCTGCCGCGGCCGGGTGCTGAGCTGCCTCTCTCCCTTTGCCCCAGGACTGCTGCAGGTGGTGAAGCAGTGCGTGCGGGTCCCCGTGTTCGTCATGATCCGGCCTCGCGGCGGCGATTTCCTCTACTCGGACCGGGAGGTGGAAGTGATGAAAGCCGATATTCGCCTTGCCAAACTGCACGGGGCTGACGGGCTGGTGTTCGGGGCCCTCACTGAGGACGGGCGCATCGATACAGAGCTCTGCACAGCGCTGCTGGGTAAGAGCGTCTCCAGTCAGAAATGTTGTGCTGAGCTCTGGGCAATGTCTGTGCTGTGACCCGGGGCAGGAGTTCAGTGCTGCTCTGTCAGAGGCTGTAGAAAGAACTGCACAGGGAGTTTTGGTCTGCACGGCTTGGCTGTGGTCTTGCCATCTCTTTCCACCGTCTCTGGTTTCATGTAGTGTCAGATCTGTGAGATATTGAATGGATAAGAAGCTTTGTGGACCAAAGGCCACTGCTCCAAGCAGCTCACACGGTTTGAGGCCACCTGGGACACAATAGTAGGGTCTAAGAAGGAGAGAGGCTTAAGTGAGCTGCTTTGGGGACATCAGACTATTAAACTCTTGGATTCTCTCCATTCTTCATTTTCTTTGCCCTTTGTGCTTTTCCTTACGTCCTTGCTACAGGTGTTAAGGATATGACTCTCCTGGACTTTGGCCTTCTGGGTAGCTGGCACCTCATCTTCATTTTTCCTTCTAACACACCCAGTGAGAAAAGATACTGAGAGAGAGGTGGAAACATGAAAGGCTACTGAAGTTGCAGTGGGAAGTTATTAGTCCAGACCTGTAATGCAGAGAGAGAAAGAGACTGTGCTTCCACATCTTTTCTGTGAGCTGCAGCCACAGATGAAGAGAGCTGAGTATTTCCCTGCTGATGTGTCGAGGTTCTCATATGAAAGTGAATGTGCTCTAGGGAGTGCAGCAAAAGAAAGGGGTCTTGCCAGGATTTGCCTCCACTGGAGCAGTGAGGTGCTCTGCTGGAACCAGCAGAGGGCAGGAGGCAGTTTGATTTAATTTCATAGAAATAAATACGCTTTGACCAATGAATAGAGCATCTCTGGTGAACTTTGCTGTGGTCTGAGAGCAGAAATTCTAGGTAGTAATAGAAATCACAAAAATCAGCTCTCTGGCTTTCAAAGAGCACTGGTCTGTCCCTTCCCCAAGGAGATGACACAAATGCCCTGCTTCCTTTCTGCAGAGAAAGACATGTCTGGTGGGAACAAGGGTTCTGCATGATCCAGGAGAGGTGCAGGATTTTGGTGTTACTCATAAAAACAAAGGTTTGTTGTTTCCTCAGAGCGGAGAAGAGCTCTTCCCCACCAAAGAGCAGCAGCTGTCTTGTTCTCAGCAAGCACTGGGACTCTGGGCTCCCTGGGAACATCCTGAGAAGCCTTTTCTTTCTTTCATCTTCTGTGCTTTTCTGGTTCTAGTGTAAGGGAGGCTCAGTACCAGCCCTGACTGACCATATATCTTCTCCTTGCAGCGGTGTGCCGTCCCCTGCCTGTCACATTTCACCGAGGTGAGTCACCTGCGACAGCGACCCTGGGAGGGACCAACCCCTGCCCTGCAGCCAGGCTCAGAGCTGAGCTCAACCTACTTTGGTCATTCTTTGGAGCTCAGTGTGCTGGGCGAGGGCAGACTGTGACTGTGCCCTTCCCCAAGGAAGGGAAAGGTCTAAGGGATCCAAGCTTGGGGGCTGTGTCACTGCCACATGAAGAGGAAGTGTCTGAGGAGTATTGGGGTGGCCAGCTGAGAGAAGAACCCTTCCTGCTGGTGTCTCCTGTGCTGGCTGGGGGACAGGGCTTCAGCACGATCAGCTGAGTGCTGAGCTGTTGTGTTGGTCTTTCAGCCTTTGACATGGTGCACGACCCTCTGGTGGCGCTGGAGACCCTGATTTCTCTGGGGTTTGAGCGGGTGTTGACGAGCGGCTGTGACAGCTCGGCCCTGGAAGGATTGTCTTTAATAAAGAGGCTCGCAGAGCAGGTGCGTGTTCCCTCTGCTCCCTGGGGTTCCTGGAGTTGCTTCCTGGGCATGGGCTGAAGGCAGCTCCTATGCGGTGGCCCTCATTTCTCTAACGGAACTTCTGTTCAGTAGTGTTTACCTTCCCGCTCTGGCTTGGCCTTAATCTGTTTTCCCAAGTCCATGTGGTCTGGACCCCAAAGTCTCTCACAGCAAAGACTGGTTGGGTTGTTCTTGCTTTGCAGACTGGGCAGTGGTGGGGCAGTAGGAGTTGGTTTCAGCAGTTCAGTTGTGTGATCAGCTCATGCAAACCACAAAGTGATATCTCTGCTGGGGGTCTTGCAGTTCCCATTAGGAAAATGCCACAGATGGACTTGAGAGGTAGCTAAACAGCGTAGAGAGGTAGGAAGAAAGGGCGACAAGTTGTCTTAGCTATAACTGCAAATTCTTTTCAACTTCTAAAACATGAACAGTACAAAAAAGACGGGTGAGGGTGCAGGAGTTGTAGGCCATGGTGACATCCATGAGCTTAGAGAAGAAAGACACTGCATGGGGGGTTTCTTCGCTGCCCCACAAGTGCATGTGCGGGTGTAGTGCTCAGCAGTGTCGCTAACATGTTATTCTTCTTTCAGGCGAAGGGCAGGATTGTGGTGGTGCCAGGTAATGTTTTTTTGTCATCTGTAACAGGTCCTGTAGTCCCCAGTCCCAGCTTCCCAGCTTCTTGCCCAAGGGTGGCTTTCTGAGCCAGGTCCCCAGGAGGAGGAGCTCCTGCCCTAGTGTGAGGGAGGGCTGTGCAGCGTCCTGCAGCTGCTGCTCGCTGGAGAATTTGGGGACAGCTCTAGATCTGTGGCAGAACATGAGCCAAGGCTTCTGCCATTTCTTTTCACCTGTCCAGCTCTCCGTTGTCCCAAGTGCTGTCTTTTCCCTTCAGTGTAGATGGCACTTACTCCCTGGGGAGTAGGTCCCAGGATGATACCAGGTCTTGGACAGTGCCATCTGCGCTGTGTGTGACATCGGGGTTCTTCCCACCAGGGGGTGGCATCACCGAGCGCAACCTGCAGAGGATTCTGGAAGGCTCCACTGCCTCTGAGTTTCACTGCTCTGCTCGCTCAGCCCGAGACTCAGGGATGAAGTTCAGGTAACGGATTATTTATTTTTAGTTTTTAGCAAAACTGTACAAGGGAAAGGCTGGGTTGATGTGAACAGGAGTTTTCAGAACAGGCCTAAATTTCAAACAGCTTCCTGGGTGCTAATTGTGCTCCTGTGGTTGGGATCGTGATGCCTGGCTCTGTGTTCTGCAGCCTATGAGTCCAGTGATGCTGAACCACTGGACCACCTGAACACAAGCTCCGTGCAGAACTGGATCCGTGGGGCATTTCTTCTGCTACTGCTGCCTTAGGGCTTGCGAGTGCACTTGTGTGGCACCCGGGAAGGCAGCTTCTGGTGTAGTTGCCTTATACCTTTAACATAAGCATGTAGGATTTGGGAGGCCAGTGGGATGTGCCTCACGTTTGTCCAAGGTCTGCACTGGGTTTCTATGGGTGCTGATGTTTCTTGGCTTTGGATTACTCTTCTTGCTGTTACTGCCTCACCTGAGGCACCAGGGGTGCCACCTGGGTAGCACCAGGAGGCTCTCTGGCCGCTGGTGGGACTAGGGGAGATAGACACACAAAGGAAAACCCACTTACTCATCTATATCACCTGCAGAGAGTAACCAGTGTTTTTTTTTCTGACAGAAATCCAAACGTTGCCATGGGAGCATCCTTCTCTGCCCCAGAATACTCCATTAAGGTGGCAGACGTGGCCAAAGTGAGGACCCTGAACGCGATCGCAAAGAACATTCTGTAGTGGAAGGCACCGTCCTGGGACAGGAGCACTGAAGACTCCGGGGTCTCCCCTGCCACATGGACAGATGGGTACCGCTTCCGCCCTCAGGCTGCAGAGGATGTGAACTAGGTGATGAAGGCTGCCTGACATCTCTTCCCTTGGCTCCCCCTGAGTGACCAGTCCCTGTCTTGGAAACTTACGTTGGCCATTTTAAATAAAAGGACTCATTCCCAGATGTTGCAGCAACAAGCTGCTCGGCAGTATTTGGGATGAAGGGAGCTGAGCGAGTAGGGGGACTGAATTGTGTAGCACTGCATGTGATTGTCAAATAAACACTGCAGCTGCCCTTCTCTTGCTTTGCTTTGTAAAAAAATTATATTTTACAGATAAGACTGCGATCTGTGTCGCATCGCCTGAGTTAATCAGAACCCTGCTGCACCAGAGGAGACTACAGTCACACCCAGAATGCCAGGGAGGGAAGTGTCACAGCCACAGCTGGAAAACAAGGCCTGCTGCGGTCAGACAGTAGAATAGGTGGGGATTAGCAGTGCAGCAGCTACCTGGTAGGAAGTACGTTGATACGTAGAGGGGATGAACACACTAAGTTCTAATGGGAAGGAGCTTATAACTACCTGGCTGATAAGGTGAGGTGGTTGTGAGCCATCCTGGGCTGTGGGCTGTGAGTGCTTCAGGTGGGGCAGGTGTATGATGTGATTCCTTGGGAGGAAAAGGTGCTTTTTCTCAGGGAGTTTCTAGGTCCTTTTCCCAACCTGAAGCACAAACTGCTTATTCTGCAGACAGTGTCTGGGGGGACGTGCCTGTTGGGTTAATGCTCTCTAGTCAGAATCGAAGCCTTAGACTCATTTCAGTTGCCCTGCAAAATACCCAGTGAAAGGTCTGAACGGTGTCAGAGTGGTCCATTAGAAGAAGAGAGAGAGACCCAGAGGTAAAGCATTTTTTATTCTTGCTGCCTGCTCTTCTCTAAAAAATCCACAAAGCTGAAGAGAATCCCTCTGACAGCAGAGACAGTGGACCTTCTTAGGAAGCAAAAGCAAGGGTTCAGATCTGTCTGCCCATCTTGGCAATAATGTACAGCCTGTGGGGGGAGGTACAGGAAAATGTAATATTTGACATGGTGGCAGCACCTTTTGTCACCTTAAACAGAATCAAGTAATTGAAAGCCTACAACCAAGACAGCTTGCTTATCTTCAGCTCAGAGGGTACACCCACCTCTTCACATGGGTCCATCAAAGGTATCAGTGTCTCCCAAAGCACTGTGGGGGAACATATGTGGTAGTTCTCAACAGAAGAGCTGGGAAGGGAATGGTTGCTTAGTGCTGGTGTCAGAACCTGCTTCAGCACTGGCAGATGGGCAGGTGGTAGGAAGGATCTGAACTTGGTACAAGAAATGGTTACGTTTGTGGTTAGAGTCAATGTAGTTCAGAATACCTGATTTAATAGTTCATGGCTTGTGTTGTGAGATTTCCTGAGTCATGGTGATGATTAAGATACTGGTAGCTCAATTAACATGAATATTCTGCTGACACAGCCCCCCAGCATCATAAACGCTGTTTGCTTCTTTCCTTCTGTGTAAAGTTTAAAAAAAACAAAAGGGAAAGAAAAGGCTTTTGTACTTGCGTGGGGTGAGCATTACAGAGCAGAGAAAAACCCTTCAAGATGGTGGGCAAGAGATGGGTAAAGGCAGGGGGAGCACAGGGAAATGTGGCATCGTTGGCTCAAGAGGTCTTACTGCTTTGATTAGCTTGGTCCCAGTGAACATTCTCTGGGTACTGTAGTGAAGGAAGCTTTATGGGAGGAGCTGAAGGACAGTGAGGGGTCTTTGTAGGGTTTTGTAGAGGAGTGTGACCCAGGTATGAGGGTAGAGAAAGTGGGAGTGTGCTTGCTTTCAACGTGAAGTACAGCTGGCGGCCTGCAAAGCTTTTCAGCTCTGAATGAGAGACCAAAGATGGGGTGAGGATGGGCTGTGACACGTGCTGAAAACAAAAGACAAGTGAGGGGACGCAGCATGAAATAGCCAAGTGTCATGAGCGAGTGGTCCCCTTGGCAGCAGTGCACCAGGTGGGTATGAGCGAGGCCAGAGGGCACGTGCACCAGCAAATGGAAAGCAGAATCCTGTCAGCGGTCTGGAGGGAGGGCTGAGGGAGTGACTGCCACCCTCCCTTGTTTCTTATCCATTGTATCAGATTGCTGCTCACATCAGCAGTGTGTTAGTTCCGGTCTCCACGACTGAGCACTAAGGGTAACTTTATTTACAAGAACAAGTGGATTTAATCAGACAAGCCAATAATAATTAACCAATTAGTTGGACGTTGAACCTTTCTCTGGTATTGATGGTGAGGGGGTTGTTCCTAAGCAATTACTCATTGTATCATCCTTGACTTCTGAGCTATCTACTGACTCCACGAACAATGAGCCAGCAGAATCCTTGCAGTCATGTTACTGTCCCCGTGTACTTGCTGCTCCCTGAGAGCACGTGTGATAAAGCAAATACAAGTCCAGCCTTAGAGCAGCACCAACCCCAACCCACCCCTCCACCTTTCTGGCAGTGGGGTGATGATGAAGTGGCAGTCACCCTCCTCAGGAATGGTCCTCTGGCTGTCTCAGACATTGGGGGTTGCTTTAGAATGAAGACTCAAAGTCTCTTGGGTTTTGTGGTCACCCAGCTGCCATAAGCAGACAACACAGGAACGTGGGAAAGAGAGAAGCAAAAGGAAGAGCTGGGAAAGTTTTCAGGTCTTGCAGGCCAGAAGAAGTTGGTAAAAGGAACCTGAATCCTGGGGACTCTGAAAGACCACTGCAGCATGAGGTCAGCTCAGCTGCCAGGTGCTGCAAATTTCCAGGCCTGAGGAACTGCTGGTGTCATGGGCCTCCTCGCTGGGTTGCACATGAGAAAATGGTACCCTCTTATTTGGTAGACCGGCTTTTGCTGGACTTTTTGGTGGTGTTCAGCAGGAGAAATCTGGCAGGAGAGTTCCATTGCACTGAAGTAGTGTCCACATGAACTTGTCTCTGTAGGTGCGCTCTGATGAAGGCTGTAGTTTCCGACCAATGGTTATGGTGTCCTGCAGTGACTCTGTGACAGTGGCATCTCCCCTTTGATCTCTTTCTTGGGTCTTTGTCTCCTTGCTTCTCCAGAGCCCACACAGTTTCCAAAGCCCTGTCTGTCACTGCTTTGATTTGTTATGTTGTGCAATAACCCAAAGTTAACAATTAACTGCGTGTCATCAGGGATTTTGTCCCAACACCACGAGGGTGTGTGGGGACTTTTATCCCAAGCATCCACCCAGGACTCTCACAGCGAGGCAGAGTGAGGAGAAGGAGCCACCGTCTCTTCTTCCCTGAGCCATGTCGGCAGCCCTGGATGAATTCTGCGGCTCCGTCTTTTGGGTGAGTGGCTGCATCACCCCCAAGGCCCATTCTTGGGATGGGATGCTCAGTGGAAGGGGAGAACAGTAGGTTCTCGAGGCTCACAGCCTGGTCAGCCAGTGGGACCCAACTGCCAGCAGTCAGCAGGAATGCTGGTGTTTGTCCAGTGCCACCGTGGCACTGAGCGCCGTCCACTGCTGGTCTGGTATCCATGAGACAATGATGCAAATGACGGCTCCCTGAAGGAGCCTTGTCCTATTTTAGTCCTGCAGCCCAGCTGGTGCACAGGACACTCTGCATGGACCTTTTAGGGAATGATTTGGGTCCAGCTGCTGTGGCTGGCTTGGCTTCAGCAAGGGAGGTTTGTGGGGGAGGCCCTCCCAAGCTTCAGCCAGATAGTTGGGTAGGGACATCACCCAGGACCTTGGCTGAGTGCTGAAATGCTCAGCGAGGAAGGTGGGTGTGCAGGAGGGGGTGAGCAGGAGCTATGGTTCCCATGCCATGAGCCAGGTGAGGGTTAAACCATCCCAAGTGACTTATCTTTCTGTCCTTGCTGCCCCTAGAATGCCTCCTACCTCGCTCGTCCAGATGCCGACCTGCCTGTATGCTTCCAGCAGACTGTACTAGTCTGGATCCCCCTTGGCTTCTTCTGGATTTTGGCTCCATGGCAGCTCATGCCCATGTGCAAATCCAAAGCCAAGAAATCGTCTGTGACCAAACTCTATGTCATCAAACAGGTAGAGTGGGGTTGAGGGGGCACAGAAGGCAGCCTAGAGCAGCCTGGGATGGAGAGGTGGTGAGTGGAAAGCCTCTGGGCTGGATGCAGGTGTGGGATGAAGAGGTGGGAAGTGTAGTTGGAGACAAGGAGCAGCGGGCTAGGGCGCAA
The DNA here is from genome assembly GCA_013396935.1 of Baryphthengus martii. NCBI lineage: Eukaryota > Metazoa > Chordata > Aves > Coraciiformes > Momotidae > Baryphthengus > Baryphthengus martii. The sequence continues at coordinate 622,278 of VWZK01017152.1, forward strand.
TTTTGGCAGAAATGTGATGGGAAATACCTGGGACAGAGGTGATCACAAGGCTGGGATGCACTGGGAGGGAGGACAGGTGTGTGCTGGGACCTCTCATCTTGTAGGCTGTTATCCTCTAAACTTCAAATGATGGCAGTGCTCCTATGGAAGTGCCTCAGATTCACAGAGCCCTAGAAGGCTCTCCCAGGCCAGGTTTGGGTTGGAAAGGGTGTAACAGTGTATTTTATGCCTAGGCTTAAGACAGGGCTTTTATGCCTAACTGTATTGTCTCCCAGTAGTTCCCAGCACCTGTGATGGGCTGGGTCCCCCCTCACAGCTGCTCCCCTTTCTCTGCAGGTGCTGGCTACCTTGCTGATGCTGACGGCAGTGGCAGAGTTAGTCCTGACCGTGGTAGAGGACACAGAGTCCGAGACCCTGCCAGCTGTAATGTACACAAACCCCAGCCTGTACATCGCCACCTGGGTAAGGGATCGGCTGGTACACGCGCTGTGTGTCACCAAAGAGACAGAGTGTGAGACTGCGGGCCCAAGAGGCAGAAAACTTCCCGTGGCACAGAGATCAGCTGGAAGCTGTATCTGCAAGGGGAGAGTAGCCTGGAAGATGGGTAGGACTAGCCCTGAGCATGTGTGGGTGGTGCACAAGGGTAATAGGTTGAGGGCAGGTGTCTGGTTGTACAGTGCTCCCTCATTTTATCTTTAAAACTGGGATGGATACTATGCCTGTGAGCATAGCTGAGCTTTCTGGGAGAAGCCTTAGGAGCAGCACTAAGGGTTTCACAGAACTGATTGCACAGCGTTCACATCAGACCTTGTTGCTCTGATGACTCACAGCTTGCCGTGAGTTGCTGTTCGGTTTTGCGTGACGAAATGAGAAGTGCCACAGGATCCCCAGGCAGAGGAGAAACCTGAGAACAGAGGGGCAATAGCGTGATGGAAGTTGCAGATATCTGATGTGAGACACGGGGTATTCAAACAGTCTTAACAAAGCCAACATGCTCAGGAGCTACACCCGTGTTCACTCTCCTTTGTATTTTGTTGTGTCATTCAATTCCACGTGGAGGATTCACGTGAGATTATAAACCGAGGGAACTGCCCAGAGGCTGTGCTACTGGGCCTCTGACCTGATCTTACTTCCAGATCTGGAGGCAACATGCAAGAGACAGGGCGTGACTCCTCGCAACAGGGTGGGTCTGAGAATCTGGAATGAGAACAGCTAAAAAGAGAAATAGTGCCCTCGTATGATGTCTTCAGACTTTGCTTTTCCTATGAGGAGCCTGATCTCATGTCTTCCTGAAATAAACCTTTGCCCCGTGTAATTAACTCTGAAGCTGATGCAGGACTGGCAGCAATCTCAAGCACTGGGAGCTCCCTGTCTTCAAGGCAGACAATCCCAGCAGATCACATGGGCTGGCCTCCTGGGACACGTGCTCCAAAGGCTTGTTTAGAGTCCAGATCTAGTCCTGCAGCCCTATCTGAACCTCTGACCAATTTTCCTTCCCTCAGTTCCTCGTCCTGCTGATCCATGACACACGACGCTTCTGCTTGTGCCGAGACTCGGGGATACTTTTCTGTTTCTGGACGCTGTCCCTGCTCTGTGGGATATTGCCATTCCAGTCGCTCGTCCGGAGAGCCCTGCAGGTTTGATCTGGCAGGAAGCTCTGCTCTTCCCCGTGATCTTGTTTTATCCTCAAAGAAAGTCCCTTCAGACTTCATCTCTTGACAAGACACCTGAGAAGGAATTGCCATTTGAATTAATTCTGTCTCTTTGGGGAGGCATAAGCTTTCCAGGACCAATTTCTCCCCTTGTGGACATATGGGAGGAACTCAGGCAGAAGCAGGGAGGGGTGGTGCGGGGAAACTGAGACAGGTCCCAGAGCGAGTTTTGCACTGCCCCATTGGGCGTAGCCATGTTCACTGTCCTGAGGATGGATCTTGTCTCTGAGCACAAGGTGGCCTTGAGACAAATGCCAACAGTCATCCTGGGCTCTCCATTCCTGCAGGCACCAATCTCTGATGTGCCACGGTTTGTCCTTTTCTTCATCTCTTACGGGCTCCAGCTGCTGCTCTTCTTTTTGTCGGGCTTCTCGGATGTTGCCCCAGAAACAAAGGAAGCCAACAAGAAGGTGCGAGATCCACACAGGAGTGGGGTTGGGGTACCACACACTGCCTGGCATTGCATGGGGTAGGGTGGGATCCCTCCAGAGACTCCTCCTGGCTGCCGTGGAGGGGAAGACCTGTGGGCTTCAGCAAGGGGCACAGCAAGAGCTGAAGCCTGCAGCCTGGGGCATCTGTGTATGTCCAAAGGCGGCTGCTTCTGGCTGCAAAATGGGGTTCCCAGGACTAGAGCTGGCACAGTTGGAAACCTCTCGGGTTCCTTGAAGGCTGGGGGTGCTGAGTCAACTCTTGTCAACACCACTCCTCAGCATCAACGATCTTTTGGTACCCACTTTGTTTTCTACCCTAGAACCCAGAGATGACAGCATCCTTCCTGAGCTCCATCACCTTTGAATGGTACACCAGGTGAGCAGGGCTTTGTGACAGGTTAGGCCAGTGAAAGCAAGGTTGCTTTAGGGTTGGGCCAGTGTTGTTTTGGGAAGCCTGAAGCACAGGCTGCTTGGAGTTAGTCATGAGAGGCACTGCATTTGGTGCAGCCTGAGCTCAGGGCCAGGCTGGGTGTGAAGGCTCTGCATTCGTGGCAAGGGCTCCCTCTTGGATATAGTGTGGGAGACTTGCTGAGAGGAGATTTCTCTGCCCCACAGCATGGTTTTCAAGGGCTATCGCAAGCCTTTGGAGATAGAGGATGTCTGGGAATTGAAAGGTAAAGACAAGACGCAGGCCCTTTACGCTGTTTTCGAGAAGAATATGAAGACTGCTCTGAGGAAGGCCCAAGCAGAACTGGAGAAACGGAAACGCAAGAAACGATACCGGGAAGGTGACCCAGACCATGGGAACAACATTAGCAAGGCCCAGAGCAAAGACTTCCTGGTGCTGGTAAATCCCTTCCTACTCTTGGCCTTGCATGGGACTGAGAGATCCAGGTCCAGCCTTGGGCAGTAGGGTCATCTCACCTTCCTGCAGCCACCTTTGCTGGGTTTTCCTCTCTTTGATTCTGCAGGGCTAAGGGGACCCATGACAGGGTCTTGCCTGTCCTTGTCCGACCCCATGTTTTAAGAAAGCAAGAAAGTCTCCCACCTTCTGCTCTACAGAGGAATCACCCTCAAGACTGCAGTACAAGCAGCTCTCTTACCTCTGTCTTTCTCTACCCTAGATACCTCCCAGCACTGAGGTCAGAGTGAACATCACTCTATGATCACGCTTGGTCTCAGATTCTTCCTGGGGTGCCCGATTTTTGGCCTGAAAGGTTCACGCTGGTCTGGGGCTTGCAACAATTGTCTTTGGTGCTCAAGAGAGGTGTTAGTACTGGGGGTGTATGATGTGAGCAGAGAGGGAACACCACAAGAGCTAAGGCTTCATTCAAGATACCTTATTTGGGGTCTGTGGCACTGCCCTGGAAGCATCCTTCCAGGTGCAGGAAGTGTGCATAACAAGCTTCTTTACTTCTATGTGGACTTCCCTCTAGGAGGAGAAGCAGCCGAAGAGGAAGAAGAAGGGAGACAAAGGGGACTCCAGACCTGGCAAGGATTTCCCCAAGGGTTGGTTGGTGAAAACCCTGGGCAAGACTTTCTGGCAGAACCTCCTGCTGTCGGTGGCTTTCAAGGTGGTGCATGATGCACTTGTGTTTATTAGCCCCCAGCTGCTGAAGTGAGTCCTTTTTTTCTGTCTTTGTCCCTGCCCTGGCATTGCAGCCAGCCCCACCACCTCCCTATGTGCACTGCATCCAGCTGCACCACCTCCACCTGTGTATCTCTCCCAGCCCCACACCCTGGGGACTTTTTGTGCCCTTGCCAAAGATGTGAAAATGTGTTGGGTTACAGTTTAATGAAGAATTCATCTGAGCTGGCTGCCAGCTCTTATGGGTGGTATCTTATTCCCTGCTCCCTGCATTTTTTGTGCAGTCCTGCTTCTTCCCTGGAGAGAGTCTTGGCTCTTCTTTTGGGCCCATCATGAATCAGTCCAGCTCAGTCTAGCAGGACCTGCCTGGTTTGTATAGCAGAGCCATGCAGTCTTTGTGGATGATCTGACATTAATAACCCACTGCTGTATGTGAATCACAATGTCCCTAGTGGAGAAGGGACACCCATCTGAACAGGGGTCCCCAGCTTGCTGAGCATTGAGCCAGCTTTCTGGGACAGGGTCTCTCTCACTGCTCTCCTGAGGATACTCTCCCTGCCCTGGTTTGGAGCATCCTGCTCGGGTCTGTCTCAGTAGGGTGGGATGTTTCATGGGCTTCTTTACCCTTCAGGCTGCTGATCGCCTTTGTGTCAGATGAGGAGTCCTTTGCCTGGCAGGGCTATCTCTACGCCATCCTGCTCTTCCTGACGGCGCTGATCCAATCCCTCTGCCTGCAGCAGTACTTTAGCTTGTGCTTCCAGCTTGGCATAAATGTGCGTGCCAGTCTTATTGCTGCCATCTACAAGAAGGTTGGTATGGCCAGGTCATCACCCCCGTTGGCTTCCTCCGAGCTGGGCTGGGGATACACACAGCTCTTGCCTGCCCCATTACCTGGGGCAACTGGCACGTATGCCCTTTAATTCCCAGGAAGACACAGGGAGTACCTGGCTTGTGGGACACCCACTCAGTGCTGGGGACACTGTGGGTGCTAGTTCTGCCTGGGACCTGGGTGCTTCATCTGTGTGTTCGACAGCTACCAGGGACGAAGGGAGGTTTTGCCTGAGAGCAGCGCAACATCTAGGGCAGCTGCTGCTGCAATTCCTGCACAGGCGTGGGCTTCTTTGCCTTCAGCATCCAGTAACTCCCGGTGTGCAGGCAGCGGTGACAGCACTCGCTCTCAGCAGAGAGGCACCAGGAGCAAACCCAGGAGCAGTTTCAGCCTGGTCTGCCCATTCCCTGCTCTGCGCTGTGCCACTGGCAGCCAGGCTGCTCCCAGGCCAGCTGGTGGTGACTATGCTTTCTCTCTCCAGGCACTCACCATGTCCAGTGCCACCCGCAAGGAGTCCACGGTGGGAGAGACTGTGAATCTGATGTCAGCTGATGCCCAGAGGTTCATGGACATGGCCAATTTCATTCACCAGCTGTGGTCATCCCCCCTGCAAATTATCCTGTCCATTGTCTTCCTCTGGGCAGAGCTGGGCCCCTCTGTCCTGGCTGGCATCGCAGTCATGGTGCTGCTTGTCCCCATAAATGCGTTCCTGGTCGCCAAAGCCAAAGCCATCCAGGTGAGTGCACAATCATCCCCAGCCTCCCTCTCCTGTGACCCTCTGTTGTTCTCCTTGCTCATTTTTCACACTCCCTTACCCTTCCCTGTTACACTGCGGATCTTTCCCAGCTTAGGAAGTTCATCTGATTTGGTCTGGGGTATCTCTAGCCTGAGGCGGGAGGTGTTCAATTGAGATATGCAGGAGGCATATGAGACCTGTTCTACCACCATAACTGAACTTGAACAGGGCTGGCTGCAGCTTTGGAGACTGAAAGTGAGATATTACCAAGCACAAAATAAAGCTCTAACTTCTACCAGACAACAGGGTGCTGCATTTTCCCAAATTGTCCGGAGCCCCAGGGAGCCAAGGTCCAGCTTTGTGGGATGGCTTCTCTGGGCTCTGGAGCTCACCCTTCCCTGTGACAGCCCAGATGTATTTCCAAGTGTGAGCTGGTTTGGGTGAGTTAGTTTAGGTAACCTCTGGCTTATCTGTTTTTAGGTGAGGAATATGAAGAACAAGGATGAACGCATGAAAATAATGAGTGAAATCCTCAATGGAATCAAGGTGAGTGGAGACCCCCTGGGCAGCTGCTACACCCCTCTTCTTGGTGCACTCTACCTGGAGGCAGCACACCTGTCTAACACTCTGCACCAGTGTAATAGTTGAGTTTTGGGGCCCCTGTGCCCAAGGTAGCCAAGCTTCAGTCTCTGCAGTTCCCTTCACTTCTTCACCTTCTGAGAGGTTGGCTGGGGTGGAGCTCTGGGTACCTGGACTTGGGAGACATGGGAGCCAAGAGAGTCTTTTCTGGGAGCTTTCTGGATGGCTGTGGTGGTGAGCAGGCTGCCACGGTGGCAGAGGAGCTGGTCGTGACCTGCAAAATGGAGGATGCTATGGGGAAGTGCTGTAAGACATGGGACAGGACAGGAGAGGAAAGATGCAGTGGCCAAGCAGGCTTCTAAGCAAGCCAGGAGTTGGTTATGGAGATGCTGGCCACCGGTGAGCTGAATGTAGAGGTGGGCATTCCTGTGAGGCCAGCACCCACTCACCCTGCTCATCCCCCAGATCCTGAAGCTTTTTGCCTGGGAGCCCTCATTTGAGAAGCGAGTTAATGAGATCCGGGCACGTGAGCTCAAGGACCTGAAGAACTTCAGTTACCTGCAGTCAATCTCTATCTTCACGTTCACATGTGCCCCCTTCCTGGTGAGTGCCAACAGGCATAGGGAGGGCTACACCTTCCTCAGAGCTGGGATTGGGCTGCATCTAAGGGGATGTGAGAGATTTGGAACCTTGGCTGGAGTGCTCCTGCAGTGAGGAAAGGGCTGGCTGACAGATGCCTGCGATGCAGAGTATGTCCTGGCTGCTGGCAGGAGAGCTGTGGTGGAAAGGGGTTCTGTTTAGAGTGGTGAGTTGGGACCCAAAGGAGAAGAGAAGCAGGAGGAGAACAGATCTCCAGCAGGAAGGCACTGCTGAAGCCTTAGGGGAGCTTAAGGGTCTGGGCTGTACACAACCACGCTGATGGTGGCTTTCCCTGCTCTCTGTCCTAGGTCTCCTTGGCCAGCTTTGCTGTCTATGTGCTGGTGGATGAGAACAACATCCTGGATGCACAGAAGGCCTTTACATCCATCTCCCTTTTCAACGTGCTGCGTTACCCCTTGTCCATGCTGCCTATGGTCCTCTCTTCCCTGGTGCAGGTCAGCCCTCACATAGGGCAAGGGCTGCGGGGGGATCTTATGATACCTCTGCCCAAACCAACGCATGGGGCTCGGGCGTGTGATGGAGACACCCAGGCGTCAGTGCACAGGACTCCGCTGGCAGTGGAGCGGGACAGGGCTCACATGTGTGACACAGGCTTGGGGCTCAGAGCTTGAGGATGGTGTTTGGATGGGGTCTGTGTGTATGGGGTGCTCTACTTGAGGGCCTTCTGCCAGCCCACCCAGCTCTGCTCCATGCCCGCATACCATCTTCTTTCTGCCATGGCAGACCAATGTGTCAACGGCGAGGATAGAGCGCTACCTGGGCAGAGAAGACCTAGACACATCAGCTATCCACCACAACCCCATTGAAGGTAGGTGAACTTTCAGGTTACTCCCTGTGGGTCGCAGGCTGGCCCAGCCTTGAGCTTTCCCAGCCCTGAGGGATGACTTTCTGCTGACAGGCAGCGCCGTGCGTTTCTCAGAGGCCACCTTTACCTGGGAGCAGGACAGCAACCCTGCGATAAAAGAGTGAGTGCACTTCACTGTGTTGAGGGCAGATGGGTGCAGAGAGGGAGTCTTTCTGTGTTGTTAGTTGGGGATGGCAGTCACCTCTGACAGTGCTGCTAGAAACAAGAGCACCAGACACTGCTCTGTGCTGGTCCCATGCAGGAGCTGGTGTGTGACCTGGAAGTGCTGCTTGCTTAGCCCTCATGTCCTTGCAGTGTCACCCTGGACATCGCACCTGGGAGCCTGGTGGCTGTGGTGGGGGCTGTGGGCTCAGGCAAGTCTTCACTGGTGTCAGCCATGCTTGGGGAAATGGAGAATATCAAGGGACACATCAACATTCAGGTGAGAGGAGCTGGCCAGCACAGTGGGACTATGGGGCTGTTTGTAAGCTCAGTGGGGAGGTAGCAGGGCAGGACTGGTCCCAGAGTGGTGGCTCAGGGCAAGAACAGGTTGCTGAAGGTTGCAGTGCTCAGGCTGATGTTCTGCTGAGGTAGCTGTTCTCGTGTCTCTTTCTAGGGCTCCCTGGCCTACGTCCCCCAGCAGGCCTGGATCCAGAATGCCACTCTGAAAGACAACATCCTTTTTGGGTCAGAACTGGATGAAGCCAGGTATCAGGAGGTCATCAAGGCCTGTGCCCTCCTTCCAGACCTGGAACTGCTGCCTGCTGGTGACCAAACAGAGATTGGAGAGAAGGTATCAGCCCTGTGCACTATGGGTTTCCCATAGCACCTGCAGCATAGGACAGAGCTGTTGCCCTGTGCCAGCCCAGAGCTCAGAGAGGTCCCTTCCCTTCCAGGGCATTAACCTGAGTGGGGGCCAGAAGCAGCGAGTCAGCCTGGCCCGGGCAGTGTACAGCAACGCAGACATCTACATCCTGGACGACCCGTTGTCTGCCGTAGATGCTCACGTCGGCAAGTACCTCTTTGAGCACGTGCTGGGGCCAAAAGGGCTGCTGCAAAAGAAGGTGAGCACTCCTGCCCTCCTTCCTACCACCTGCCCAGGCAGGAACGGCACTGGCACAGTGTTGACCATGCAGGGAAGTCTGAGGTTGCTTACCTGGGACAGAGAGGTGTCCTGTGGCTGTCACATGGGACTGCAGCAGACAGGAGAGGCCTCATGGACCCCCAGAAGGGTGCCCTGTGTCGCCATGGCCAGGCAGTGACAAGCAGATTGGTCCCCAAGTAGGGAATGGAGAGCCTGCAGGCCCTGGGGATTGAGGGGTGCTCTGACACTCACTACCCTTCAACTGCTTTGTTGCAGACCCGGATCTTGGTGACGCACAGTATCAGTTTCCTGCCCCAGGTCGATAACATCGTGGTGCTGGTGGCAGGAGCAGTGTCTGAGCACGGCTCCTACAGCACCCTGCTTGCAAACAGGGGGGCCTTTGCCCAGTTCCTGAACTTGTATGGCAACCAGGAGGAGGATGCTTCGGAGAAGAGTACCACAGGTACTGGGAACAAAAAGGGGCTGTGGCAGTGGAGGAGCCATGCGTATGTCTTGGGATTATGAAAACCCCAAGACTTGATCAGTCAGTCTGAGCCGGCTCTATCCAGCCCAGGCTCCAGTGGTGGCTGCTGTGAATCCTTCCCAGCTTCTGACAATCATCAGCACCAGGACTTTCTGCCTAAGATTTTCATCCAGGCATTGTCTTGAACAACCAGGGAAGGACCTGTCTAATTTTTTCACTCCCTTTTTTAGTTCTATTATGTTTATGGGTCAATAAACTTACATGGCAACGAGGTCTATACCTCAGTGATGCTGAGGTGAGGAAGATCCCTTGGTTTATTCTAAACATATTGTTGGATAACATTTCATCTTTGTTGCATCCCTCAGTGCTATGGGGATGAGCGGTGTTGAATCAGGTGGATGCTCACTCTGCCTGGGCTCAGCCCAGCTATCCAGCTGGAGTCTGGCTATTCCCAGTCTGTCCCCACAAGACCCATCTCCACCCGCTCAAAGAAATGCTCCTGAGCTGGGGTGATATGACCTACCACCTACTAAAGTAGCACAAATATCTGCTTGAGGTCCCACCAGTGCTACTGGGATAAATCAGCAGCAGAGACTACCTCCATGTAGGCCTTTTGCCCTGTCAGTTCTCCCTGCAGCACAATGGATTTCTTCCTCCTTCTGCTCTACTGGTCTTGCAGGAGGCTTGGAGAAGGTGTAATGTGTGGCGGTAGGATGCAGCTTCGGCCTGGCATGCAGGATGGAGCCGAGTGCCACGGAGGTGTAGTGTATGGGATCTGTTCTTTCCTCAGTGCCTGACCCTACCTTCCCTCATCCCTGTGCTTGTAGCTGTTGCTTTAGCTGGGGATGAAGAGCAGGGTGATGAAGATGGTGAGCCTTGCGTGGAGGAGGGCCCTGATGATGTGGTGACCATGACCCTGAAGAGAGAGGCCAGCATCCATCAGAGAGCGCTCAGTCGCAGGTGGGAACTCTTGAGCGCTCAGCTCTCTCCCCTGGCCTCTGCATTCCTCCCTAGCAGAGGGAGTCTGGGGGCTTCCCTGGGGGGCTCCTGCAGTGAAGGGGCTGGGAGCCTCCCTACCTGCTCCTACCACCAGCTGGGGTGGGGCAGGAGCATCTGGTCTTGCCTTTACTCGTATTAGTATGTCATAGCCTTACTCTGTGGCCTTGCTTGAAACTCCTGCTACTGGCTGATTCTACTTTTGGAGATAAGGGCTATCATTTTATGGCTGCAAATGCCTAGGGCTTCTGCAAGGCTCATTCAAAGCTGCCCCAGTTAGAACAGCATTTCCCACAGGGCTCCAGCACTGGAGTCCTAGTGAAGCATAAGGATGGACTCCCAGAGAGTAGGACCCAACCAGCATCTTGTGACTAATGGTGCCCATCTCCTCCCTGCAGTCTTAGTAAAAGAAGCACCAGTTCCTGGAAGAAGGCCCAGGAGGAGCCCCCCAAGAAGCTGAAGGGCCAGCAACTGATCGAGAAAGAAGCTGTGGAAACTGGCAAGGTGAGGAAGATGGGTAGATGAAGCACTCTGCTGTCCTGGCTCAGTGCTAACAAGACCTTGACTGTGGCTCAGGGAAGCTGGTGCTGTCTGGCTGTGGCCCCATTGCAGCCAAGAGACACTGAAGGAGACACAGCTGCCTGGGACTGGTGGGCAAGGTGATTGAGGGAGCACTGTGGGCAGCAAGGCAGGAGTCCCGGGGCTGTGCTGCTTGTTGTTGGGCACAGTGTGCTGGACAGCAGTGATGGGCTGAATTGGTCCACAGGTGAAGTTCTCCATGTACCTGCGGTACCTGCGTGCTGTTGGCTTGTGCTATTCTTTCTGGATTGCCATGGGCTACGTTGGTCAGTACGTCGCCTTCGTGGGGACCAATCTGTGGCTCAGTGCTTGGACTGATGATGCAGAGCGCTACCTGAACCAGACCTATCCTGTGGAGCAGCGAAACCTGCGGATTGGTGTTTTTGGGGTGCTGGGGGTGTCACAAGGTGAGTGTGGGAGCACAGGGGATCCCGCTCACCTCAAGCATGTGGCCCGGAAGGGCTGTGGCTTGCAAAGCCTGCAGCCAGCAGTGTGGCAAGGAGCGGGGGACCCAGTGTTGTGGGTTGAAGATCACCGTCCTTAACCAGTCTGGGCGATAGTGCCAGGGCCCAAGACTTTCCTAAAGGGTTAATGTTCTTCCCTTGCGGTGGGACACAGTTACTGGGGGGTGAAGATGGAATGCAGGACTATCACAGTGGCTTGATTTGGTTGGAGCTGCTTGATGTGTCCCTTGAGCCAGAGATTGCCTGGGGCTGGTGTCACATAGAAGCCCTGCTGATCGCCCTGTGCTCTCCTTGCAGCTCTTTTCCTGCTCTTTTCAACCACCCTGAGTGCTCACGGTGCCATGCGAGCCTCCCGGGTTATGCATCATCAGCTGCTCAGCAACATCCTGCGTGTGCCCATGAGCTTTTTTGACACGACCCCAACTGGCCGCATTGTGAATAGGTTTGCCAAGGTAAGAGAACAGCCCAACATGGAGAAGGTGTTTGTTCCAGAAGGTCTGGAGAGCCGTGGGTGGTGGCACAACCCTGTTGCTCTTCAGCACAGCACAGATGTGCCCGGATCAGGGCCTGGGATGGACCAGAAGGGCCTGGTGGATGCAAGGCTGACTGTGAGGCAAATCATATCCTGGGCTATGCTATGGGGAGAGTGGCCAGCAAATCTATTATCTCCTCTGCTCAATGCTAGGGAGGCCACATCTGGTACTATGTCCTGATTTTGGGCCACATGGTCAAAAGGGATGTGGAAAAACTGAAGAGGGTCCAGAGTAGATTATCAAGAGAATTAAGAGCCTAGACCTCCTGTCCCATAATGAGATATCTTTCTGGGTATGGACTCTTAGCAAAATATACAAACTTTGCTACCAAATGAAGCTCATAAAGAGAAAATGATAAAGGAGGGAGAATACAGACAGGTCATTTCAAGCGTGCTGCCACTCCACTTCTTCCTCTGGTGCCATCTCCTGGTTCTTGGGAACAAAAATCTCTCTTGAGATAAAGCCTGTGGGCCTGCTGGGTTTACTCTGAGATGAGGGAGTATGTGGTGCCCACCTAGGAGACGAATGATGACCAGATAGGCACCTGGGTATCCTTGCATGGGCCTGGAGTCAGCCTTGTCTCTCTTCCTGCTTCAATTCCTGCTCCTGTATCCTGGGTTCAGATGAAGACCATTCCCAAAGGTGGTTTATGCAACAGAGGAATATTACAGAAAGCTTATCTGTTAAATCAGCCATTCCCAAGCTAAGAGCTGTGGGCCTAAATGGGGTTGTGACTCTAACACCAGTTCAGTGTCATCCAATATTTTTGCAAGCGTCTGGCACTGTGTTAGCACACAAGTGTGTTGGAACCCCGTATGTGTGGGGCTTTTGGGTTTCTTCCTCTCTTTGGGGTCACTGACTGCTTCTCTGCACTTCTTTGTATACTCCAGGATATCTTCACGATAGATGAGACCATTCCCATGTCCTTCCGCACCTGGATCACCTGTTTCATGGCCATCATTAGCACATTGCTCATGATCTCCTTGGCCACCCCATTCTTCGCTCTCATTATCATTCCCTTGGGCGTCTTCTACTATTTTGTGCTGGTGAGTAATGGGCTTGAGAGAAGACTAAGCCCTGCTTAGTCTTTGTCATTGGTAACCAAGCTATATCCTTCATTTCAGCGCTTCTATGTCTCCACGTCACGCCAGCTACGGCGTCTGGACTCTGTCACCAGGTCTCCCATCTACTCCCATTTTGGTGAGACAGTGTCAGGCCTTTCTGTGATCCGGGCCTACAGACACCAAGAACGGTTCCTGCAGCAAAATGAGAGCACCATGGACATAAATCAGAAAAGTGTTTACTCCTGGATAATCTCAAATAGGTGAGTTTTACTTCTTATGTCACAGCACAGCTTGCAGCACCTCTGACCAGGGTCTTCTGAGAGAGATCCCTGAGATGCTGCAGGCCTGCCTCTTGACTTCAGCACTGGGAGTCTGTGTAGGAAATGGGGGAGCCTGGGATGTGGACACCATCCATGGGAAGGACATGTTTCAGGGTGATTTTTAAAGCCAGGGTGTGGCCCTCCATGAAGTGTCAAGAGTCTGAGCAGGGTGAACTATGCTGTCAAGAGCTGAGATGCTTTTGGTGGGTTCTGGGAAGAGACTGATGCTCCAGGCCAGGTGGAAGTGTGATGGGGGCACTGTTGATGTGCTACTGGTAGATGCTTTGGGTGTGTGAGAATTGTACAACTGGGGTTGCTCTGATACGTGGCATTACCAGCACAGGAGGTTATGTGTGACACCGGTGGACTGACAGATAAAATGAATCTACTTGCAGATTTGGCCACAGATCATATGCTGTGTAGCTGCAGGTACCACCTGTACAGTGCTGGGCTCAAGGCTGGGTACACAGGGATACTAGTAGGGTGCTGGTCTTACTGGTGGACTCTGTGTTGGGTGCAGGCAGATTCCTCTCCCACCACCCCTCAACTGTCTTCTCCTGGTGCAGGTGGCTGGCCATCCGTCTGGAGTTCGTTGGGAGCCTGATGGTCTTCTTCTCTGCGCTTCTAGCAGTGATTTCAAAGGGCACTTTGGAGGGTGGCATCGTGGGACTTTCTGTCTCCTCTGCCCTCAATGTGAGTCAATGAAAGCTTTTTTCACGTTCCAGGACAGGGCTGTTCCTGGAAGCTCTGGGCTGGCTGCAGGAAGCTGCCCTGCCTCCAGCTCTGATCCCAGAAGAGGGGATTAGCTGGGGTGTCCCATCACCTGGGGAGCTGCTATGGAGCTAGGGGAATAGACATCCCAGTGAGAGGGAGATACTTGCTGCTATGAGGAGGAGCACAGTCCTGCTGTGGATCAGAGATGCAGCAAAGCTTCTTAGAGGGCTGGGGGGAGGGTGCTGTGTCTAGAGCGGAGTGTTGGAGGCCAGGCCGGGGATGCTCATGCCCAGGCTGAGCCCCTGAGCTGAGGTGGGAGGTGGTTGTTCCTGGGTCCCACTGAGCTCTGCATCCTCTGGCCCTGCCACTTAGGTGACCCAGACGCTGAACTGGCTGGTGCGGACATCTTCAGAGCTGGAGACAAACATTGTGGCTGTGGAACGTGTACACGAGTACACAAAGGTGAAGAACGAGGTGAGGAGACCAAGGATCCAGGCAAAGACCTGCCCCACAGCTTGGTGCTAGCCAGCCTCACAGGTTGCACTCCCTCTAACACTCCTGTGCCCTCAGGCTCCCTGGGTGACAGAGAAGCGTCCGCCCCGTGGCTGGCCCAGCAAAGGCGAGATCCAGTTTGTTGACTACCAAGTTCGCTACCGACCCGAACTGGAGCTGGTTCTTCAGGGGATCACCTGCAACATTGAGAGCACTGAGAAGGTGGGGACCTCTCTGCCTCTGCCTTCATTGCACTCTTTCTAGAGTGACACTGTGTTAAAGTTGTTCCTGTCCTCTTGGCTTCAGTCTGTGGTCTGGGGAGGGATGGTGACAGGACATGGCTCCTGGGGACTCGAGCTGCAGGGCAGAGACCAAAGGAGACAGGCTGGGAGATGGTGATTGCAAGGCAGCAAGGCCCACCAGACTAAGACAAAGAGCCCGCCCAGCTGGTCTAAATAGCTGCTTCCACAGGTTGGAGTTGTGGGCCGGACTGGGGCTGGAAAATCCTCCCTTACCAACTGCCTTTTCCGAGTGCTGGAGGCTGCGGGAGGGAAGATCATCATCGACGAGGTGGATATAGCGACAATTGGCCTCCACGATCTGCGCCAGAACCTCACCATCATCCCCCAGGTGAATTGATCCCTACCTTTCCACATCCCACTGCTGCAGGGCCTCCCCAGGGTGATGCTTTGCCCTTAGTGCATCCTTGGGTGCTCTGGAGGCTCCAAGGGCCTCTGAGTGTGCTGTCACCACCTCCCCTGCCCAGCTGCAGGCAGCGGCGTGGGCAGGATGTGGCCAAATTCAGGGGCCTGAAGCCATTGCTGCGCCTGAATGGCCATGGTATGGCTGAACATGCCACCATCTCTGGCAGGACCCTGTGCTCTTCACTGGCACTCTGCGGATGAACCTGGACCCCTTTGACCAGTACACAGACGAGGAGGTCTGGAAGGCCCTTGAGCTGTCCCACCTGAAGACATACGTGCAAGACCTTCCCGAGGGGCTGCTGCATCTTGTGAGCGAGGGAGGGGAGAACCTGAGGTGAGTGGAGCAGTGGTGGCATGCCCAGCACTCCACCCTTTCTCTGGTCCCAGGGGAACAGCAGCCTCCAGTAGAGTGGCTGTCCAGGGCCAAGGGCACAGAAGCTTCTTGGAGTGAAGGTGGGAGAAAATGGTTTAGCAGTTACGGCTGTCTGGGAGCCAGCATAAACCAACCCTTTCATGGTGGCCTAGAAAGCAAGATGCTGAGGGACATATTGCTCAGGGTGGCAGGTGATCTGCTGGGGGAAGTCCAGGGAGGGCTGGGAAGATAAGGTGCTGGGGTCAGGGCAGTGTGTGACAGCAGACTTGCAGATGCCCAGCACCTCCTGTCTGCCTAGTAACTCATGTTCCCCACCTCATCCCAGTGTTGGGCAGCGGCAGCTCTTGTGTTTGGCACGGGCCCTCCTCCGCAAAGCCAAGATCCTCATCCTTGATGAAGCAACAGCAGCTGTAGATCTAGAAACTGATCATTTAATCCAGACAACAATCCGGAGCGAGTTTGCTGACTGCACTGTTCTTACTATTGCCCACCGCCTCCACACCATCATGGACAGCAACAGGTACCATGGGACAAGAGAATAGGCATCTGGACTTGTAGAATGGGGTGAGAGGTGGCCAGCAGAAGCAAGGATGCAGCCAGAGGTGCAGGGGTGGATGCAGCAATATACAGAGCTTCTAGGAGAGAAGAGCAGGGGAAAGGGAAGCATGGCCATGCAGTAGCTAGGCCTTTGTGGGGAGATACATGTTTTGGGATGCTGCTTTACAGCAAGAGGCCATAGAGGTGTTGGTGACACCTTACGTGCATCACCCCACCAGCACTGGGAGGAGAGCTGTGCCCTCACCTCTGAGCCGAGAGGAGGTAAAGCACAGAATGTGGCTGCAGGAGGAGTGAGGGTCGGTGGGGCGTGTGAGCGCTGGTGCCAGCAGTGTTATCAGCTCAGATCCTGGAAGCTCAGGCCTTCTCCTTCCCTGCTACCAGGGTGATGGTGCTGCAGGCTGGGAGGATTGTGGAATACGACAGACCCGAGGAGCTGCTCAAGACGCAGGGCATCTTCTCTGCAATGGCAAAGGATGCTGGCATCACGAATACAACCACCACTGTGCTGTAGGTGGAGCGGAGCAGAGGCAGGTGTGGGAGGGGGCAGCTCCCATCCGCTGGCACTTCACCAAGAAGGCACCAGTGTCTCCCTGGAGCTGGGCTGCCCAGGAATTTGTCTCTCTGGGAAGCAGAGAGGAGTGGCTTCTCTACCTATCAGGGGCAGAGCATCTGGACTTAAATGAGCTGTTCATCATCATACCACACCCTGCCTGCTATGCACGTGAGAGTCTGGAGCTGCATAATTTATTCCATTATAGAGGAGAAACGTTATCTGCCAGGCAGGTAGACCATGACCCCCTTGGGGACCTTACTTTTTGTACTTCACCATGCCAGGGGAACTAATCTGAGATGCTTTTGCACTATGGAATGAAATTTACAGTTTAATCTAAGAGTAAATGTTATAATTTATTTACATTGTGTAACTGTTTCTAGTCTTCCAACTAAAAGTCTGACTTCAAGGTGTGCTAGAAAAGCCTTGGTTTAGCTTTAAACATGGCTAGCATTTGGGGGAAAGGTGGTAACAAACGTGATGCAGACACACAGGAGTGAGGAATCCAAATCGAACAGCACAGCTCTACCCAGGCACAAACACTCCACTGTGGCGGTGGAGGTGGAGCCACGGACTGATCACAGCTCCCTGATAACTAAATGAAGCCCCAGCTCCCTGGGGCTACTGTAACCACGACTGGGACATTTGGGGCTGTGGCTCTAGCCTACAAACATGATTGTGGTGGAGACAAGCGTGCTACGCTGACATGCACACACACAAAATAGGGTGATTACTGTTGACAAACTCTTGACCCTTCTTTGTTCTTGGATATGAAAGCCAGGAGCTGTAGCACCTGACAGCTGTAGCTGTTGGCAGACAGGGAGCCTGTGCCCCTGTGCACGCTGCCTGTCCCCTTACCCCTTCACCCTGGCTGGTGGCAGGAGGCACATAAGCGACAACCCCCGCCACACACACACCGAGTCATGTAACAGAGTGGGTGCTCACTTCACTTTCATAAAGAACGTTCCTGTGAGGGTTTCCTAGTGCCTGAGCTGCAGCTCACCAAGGCAGAAGCATGGTGGACCCCACCCCGAGGTAAACATCCTTCCTGACCCTGCAGGGTCTGCATGAAGTCTGTGGGCTTTGGTCCCCAGCCCAGCACTGGCCAGGCACCTCCCGGCTCTCCTGCCACTTGCACAGGAACCTCCTATACACAAAGGCAAATCTTTATTTACAGAGCAGCAGTACAGGGGATACAAACATTGCCCCAAGAGAAGGGACCTTCCCTCCTTCAGGGCACGGCAGCAGAGAGTAAGACACATCACCCCAGCACAGAGCACCACATCCCTCCCAGAAAGGGTCTTGCCCTCCCAGAACATCAGTACTGTCTCCAATGCCCTGCAGGAAAGCACAGGTGAGGCAATCCTGGTGAAAGCCCCTACCGCCTCCCAAAAAAAAAAAAAGCGTCAATCTGGAGGACAACCTGTGCTTTGGTTTCTGCCCTGCCCCAGCCCAGAGTAGCCAGCTGGCACATCAGTGCAAAGATGGGTCTTGGGCACTAGAGATACTGCGCTGACAAGGGAAGATGGCATTCTGGACCCCTGCCTCACCTGGAAGATGAGAACCTGATGCCTGCTGCTAGCAGCAGAGCTTGGAGAGGCCTGAGCCCCTGGGAGACCAAGCACGGGGACGAAGCAGCCACTGGAAGCTCTGCTGTGGGGGTTTTCAGAGGCCAGGCCCATCCCAGCCCAAAAGCTCAACTACTCCCAGAGAACCTCACAGCTTCTTACCCAGGCAGGGTGTAGAGGTCTCACCCTAAGGTGAGGCACAGACAGGCAAGGATAGGCTCCTGCTGCTGAGAAGGCACAAGGAGCTCGTTCACAGGGCCCGGGTTGCTTTCAGCACTACTTGGCTAAAGATGGACTCCAGGACCTCAGCGCTAGCCTTCCACAATTTAACCCACAGCAGCTCCTCAGCTGCAGTCAAGCCTTACCCTCCTGGGCTGCGGCTCCCTGTTCCTGGCTGGACAGAGGAGGCTCAAACAGCACAGGTGAACTCACCCCTGCCCTCGTACAAGCTGCCTGCTCCTGCCTGCCCTGCCAGCCCACCCTCCTTCCTCCCCAGAAGGGGAGTGGCAGCCAGCATGGTGGGGCCCAGGAGCACAGCACGACTGTCAGGGCCACAACCTCAGGATGAGCAGTGGGGGCTGCAGGGCAGGCCAGCCTCCCCGAGGCCCCTGGCAGCCCTGGAAAGAACAAGGCACGGGGCACAGGCTCCCACCCACCCCTCACGTGTACTCTGTCTTCCGGATGTAACTGGAGGGCACATAGCCCTGCTTCCCGTGCGCCTCGGCCAGCCACCACTCCCGATTGCCCGTGATGTCCTCAAACTGCAGGATCCTGAGTCTCTGGTTAGCTGACACACTCAGCTCATTGGTGTTTCGTCCTTTGAACGTGTAGAGAGCATAATAGACCTGCCAGAGAGAGGGAGAGTGTCAAGTAGATGGTTGTGCCCCACAGCCTTGCTGTCACATTTTATAGGCTGCGGGGGCTTTTGTTTCTCTCCCCAAATAGTGACAGTCCCTGCCCCACCCTGGCCTCTACCAGACCTGCCCCTGGCCTGTCCACCCCCATTTGCAGCCTCGTTCTCTGCTTCTGCACCTCTGCCTTTGGGAGAAAAGGTCCCATTCTTCACCTCATCCCTTTGGGACAAAGCAGCCTCCACCTCCCACCATTGCCTGGTCGCATCCTGGAGGATGATGATTCAGCCGCAACTCAAGCAAGAGGGTCAGCTCTTGGCATCCCCAGCCTCCACAGGGAGGCCGACAGCTCACCTGGTTGCCCTCTGACTCGCTGCTCTCCAGCCCGGAGTCTCTGTCCTCCACCGAGGTTGCAGGCCTGAGATGCGTTTTGGCAGGGTACCCGTTGCGAGAGCTGGGGCTGCAGGCTAGCTCGGGATGGCTGTAGCGGTGCTGAGACGCCACCGTACCAGCCTCCAGTGGGGCTGTCCTGTCACCAGAGCCAAGCTGAGGCAGAGAGGGAGAGTCTGTCTCCGAGGGAGGTTGTGGGCACTGATGCAGGTCTGCTGAGGAGGGCAAGTCCTGCAGGGGTTTCTGAGTGAAGGTGACGGCTGCCCCACTGGGGCTGAAGGTTAGTGTGGTGTTGCTCTGGGGAGAGGAGCTGCTGAGCTCTGACTCGTTGGAAGAGTGGCTGCCCACAGAGACATCCGACTGGCTGCGGCGCGGGTTGTAAGGCTTCAGAAAGGAGCTGTACACAAAACCCTTGGTCACTGCAGAGAGGGAGAGGGAGGGAGTTCAGATTGGGACACAGGGAAACCAGAGGAGAGGACTCACAGTAGGCACTGAGGGCAGGGAGCAGCCACCTACCCCCATTGTCTATAAGCCAGCGATTCTGGCTGCCCATGGGGTCCTTCTTCTTGATGACACCCACAATGTCTCCTTCCAGCAGTGAAACATCCAGGTCTTGGGCAGCATTGAAATTGCGGTCTGCCTGGAAGAGACTGTCTGGGGGATAGCGGGCCAGGAGGGTGGCTCGGATGTCATCCGACTGCAGGAGGTAGCTGGGCTGCAGAGAACAAGGCAGGTATGAGCGGCTGTCCTGGGCTCTGCAAGCCCTGACACGGGTCAAAGGGAACTCACCAAGCCCACAAGAGGTTGCCGTCGGGCAGACTGCCGTTCCACGTTCTTCCTTTCAAAAGGCTTTTTGGGAGCAGGCTGGGACTCTGGGAAGAAGGTGAAGGCCTGGAGCTGCTGGAGGACACGACTGTGCTCATCCTGGAAGACGGCAATGAGGTTCCCCTCCTTGCTGGACACCTTCAGCAACTGGAACCAGAGCAGGGTTGTGTGTCATGGTTAGGTGACAGATGCTGGCAAAAGTAGCCAAGGGCTATGGCAGAGATCACACCAGCTCCTGGGCCAAGTGGAGCTCTGAGTCCTGCCTGTGACTCACATTGGGCCTAGATTTGCAGTCCTGTCTGGACACCAAACTCATGACCCAAGATTCTCCCAGGCAAATGCTCTCCTGCGCACTGTTTCAAGAGCAGCCAGAGCCTTCGCCACCATCTCGAAGAACAATTTAATCATGACCCTGCAACCCCTGCCCTGACAGTATTCCACAGCAGCCCTCTATAAGGCACCTGGGGCCTGAAACTGCAGCAGCAGCTTCTCCTGCAATGGGACAGGTGCTACAGAGGCTGGGGGACAAGCCCAGTGCAGATATCAGCGGTGCGCTGAGGCCAGAGCGCTGGCCGTGCTTCAGGAACCCACCGACAACAGCGGTCTCAGCTCCTCCAGGGCCAGGCGCACAAAGTCGCAGTGCGCCTCGGCGTAGCCCCGCACGCAGCTGGCAAACAGCTCCTTGGCGAAGCGCAGGAACTTGGGCAACTCGTCCAGCAGCTGGGCGTTGAGGGCCTCGTAGTTGTTGCGGGCCGACTGCAGCTCCTCCAATGTTCGCTTGTCCTTCAGCTTCTCTGCTCGCTCCGTGCAGTTGTGGAAGTCAAGGAGCTTGTCAAAGCGTTTCTGCACTAGCTTGTGGGGCCCCGCAAACATGCTCAGCAGCTGGTTCAGGGGCAAGCTCACCAGCCGCTCCGTCCGCTCTTTCTGGTGGGCAGAGATGCAGGGAGCAGGTCAGATAAGGCGCTCTCTCTCTCCATGCAGTGAACACCAGCAGCTGACCCTCCAGCACACAACCTCCCCAGGAGAGTACAGGGTGCAGCTTCCTGATGGCACTCACCAGAGCTCCAGAGGACCCTTCCAACAGGAATTCCTTTATAATCTTACATAAATATGCCAATGTGGGCAACACTACGGAAAGTACCTGAACCACTCGCAGAGAGCTGTAACATTTCAGGTTGGGATGAGAAAAATGTGTATCTAACAGACACGCTCAAAACACATCATAAACCCACCAGTATCAAAGTTCTCAGGAGGGAAGAGCCAAACAGGAGTGCTCACACCTCTCCCCTGCTGTACCCTCCCTGCAGCCTCCCAAGGGGCTGCCCCTTTGCAGAAGGGCCCCAGAGGTGTGCCCTTAACACATAAAAGCACAGCATCACTCACAAAGCTGGAGAAGAGCTGGTCACTGATGAGCCGATTCACTTTCTGGAACTGGTCCAAGTTCCCACTGCCCTTCTCGGTGCACAGGTCCCACATGCTCACTGCTGCCAGCGCCTTCATACAAGCCGACTCCTGCACCAAGGACACGTGGTCAGCACAGTCGTGCTTACTGCCCAGGAGAAGGTGCCTCCCAGGGGAAGTCCAGACCCTCACAGACCAGTGCCCCTGGCAGGGCTGAGGGCAGAAGCTCCGGCCAGAGGCACTGCAGGTACCCCTCATGCAGGCAGGAGGGGCAGTGTATGGCGAGACCCGCGGGTTAGGTATCACACCCAGACTGACTCACTCGGACGTGCTGCAGGTAGAGGGAAAGGTCCCGGATGAAGGACTTGATCAGGCGCTCCTGCATCCGGAAACTTTTCTCTGTCTCTTCAAAGACTTCATCCTTCAGCTGTGAGAGAAAAACATCTTGTGGGAGGCAATGCAGGACTCCAGCACCTCCCAGGGTGCAAGATGTGGGGCCTCTTGCCCATAAGCCAGACAGCAGAGGTGGGTGGTTCAGACCCTAAGCTCACTCTGCGTTGCTGGCCTGGATCAGAGCTACTCATGGCAGAAGGGGTGTGTGGGCACAGCAGGTAACACCACAAAAGCACTGCAGGGTGTGAGCACGCCTGGCAGCTGATGCACCTTACCTGGGGTGCGAAGCCTGTGAGGTGCTTGAGGTGGCTGCTCACACGATTGGATTTCTTGATGATAGAGTGGAAGTTGAGCTTGGAGATCTTCTCCATGAGGCTATCCTCATCCCCTTTCCTGTATTTTAGCACTAAAGAGATTGATGTAGAAATCAGAACCCTTGTCAGCACAACACCATGGCTTACAGTGCATCATCAGACTTTGGGAGCAGATTCCCTCCACGACTGCGGTCACCAGCTAAGGCTCAGGAACCTACAGATGCCAACTTCAACACACCCAACTCCTGCCTCTCTCTCCCTAGCTTTACTCACCCAGATCCTTCCGGCGCTTGTATTCGTTAATGTTGACATTGATTTCTTTGACTGCGAGGACGGCGGCTGTGAGCGGTGCCTTGTCAGGGTGAGCCTCGGGAGTAGCGTTCAGCAGCTCCATCAGCAGCAGTGGGTACCGCATCACCCTCTGCACTGGCTTGATGAGGAAGGAGCCCAGGTTAATGTAGTTTGTGCAGCCCCTGGGAAGATGGGACAAAGGAGATGTACCAAGTTTCAGTCCAGCTCTCCCACACAAATTCTGTCTCCTCAAACCAACCTCAACCAGACCCAGAACACCAACGCTTCTAAATCCACTGTACTCCCTAAGTCAACCCCAGGCTTCGAGATGTCACTCACATCAGACAACTCTATTCAGCCAGGATCCTCTCTATCACCAGACCCACCACAAAATCTCACTCAGACACAGCCTTACCAGAGCATCCCTTGCCTCAGACTCTGTCCCACCACCCAAGTGCACGGATCTGAGCCCCACTGCAGTACAGACTGTGCTCAGCATCACAGCTGGCACTTAGTTCTCCTGGCTCCTTGGGGCTGACAGCTCCCAAAACCAGTGTCTTGCCCAAGACCTCTCCTCACGTCATCACCTGCCTGTGCTGCCAGCCTGTGTAGCCCATTCACGGCCTTTGTTGCAATTGCACCACAGACACCCTGCTCGTCCCAGACACGCCTCCATGAGGCACTGTTAGGCTCCCTGACACAGGCCCAGCCAGTGGTGGGCAGTTAATGACACAGCAACAGCCAGGCCAGGCAGACAAGTGGAGACTAACAAGAAGGATGCACTTACCACTCACTGTACAGGCTCCTGCTGGCCCACAGGGTGCCAAAAAGCAAAGAAAATCAGTGGGTTAATGGGGCAGCAGGTGGGCAGTCCCGCAGCCAGAACCCTCACCCCCTCCCGCAGTGATGCTGCCGAGGTAGTCGGCAGCCCCATCCCCCAGAGCAGCAGCCAGTGGGTAGGGCAGGGCTTGGGGAATAGGAGCTCCCAATCTAGGACATACTACCTGCTCTGTACCTTGGTGGCTTCTGCTCAGAGCTTAAGAGGGCCTAGAGGTGTCCCAGTACCCGTGCACAGGGGCTATTTGAATCCAGGGCTTGTTCAACTATGCAGTGACACAGCTGGCCCCTCTCCAGTCACCACTGGGCACAGGGGCAGGGATGTTGGAGACTGACTCCCCTAACCCAGCCCGGTGGCTGCCACAGCCAGCGACTCCAACCTGAGGCTATCCAGCAGGTCCAGGAGTAGTTTCTGCATCTTCTCATCCTTCTCATAGGTCTCCAGCAGTGCGATGGCCTCGTCATGGTTCTGGCAGTACACCCTGTAGACATTCTCCAGCTCTGCACGCTGTGCCAGGAACACTGGCCCTGCAGACAGCAGCAAAGCAGGACTTCAGTGTCTCCTGGTCCTCAGCTGCCTCCAACAATACTGGCATGTCTCATGGCAAGATGCCCAGTGTCCCCGTTTCATGCACAGCTCAAGAAGACAGTGATACAAGAGCCCAGGATACCTCCTCCTTATCCACTAGCACAGAGAGCTTCATCGATCCAGGTCTCCCAGGGGTGAGAAGTGGGAACACTGGTCACTGGAGCCACACAGAGAGCAAAGGCACAGACTGCCCAAGGCCTGAGCAGCAAAAGCTGGCAGCGCAGGAATGAGGAGTGAGGTTTGCTTTGGGGCAAGGGCCCATGGAGGGCCACAGGCATCATGCTTCTCAGCATAGTGACCCATGCGGCAACACAGAGCTCCTTGGCTTCACTGATAAATTGATGATGGGGACCGGAGGGGAGGAAGCCCAGCCCCAGTGATCCTCTCCTACCATTTAAAACTGTTCTGCCTCACCACCAGCAACACCCAGCCCAGCCTGCTGAGAAGAGGTAACAGCGCAATTCATACCGATGACATCTGAAGTCTCCAAGGTGGACAGCAGCTGCTTGGAGAAGCTAATTACCATGTGGATGTTTCCAAAAAGAGCCTCAAAGTCTATATTCTGCATCTGGGGAATGGGAAGAGAGATGTCCTGGATAGGGGAACATATCCCAGTCAAACCCAACAGCTCCATCTTGCCCCGTTGCAGCCCATCAGCCCTCAGCTCCACAGCAGCCACCCGGTGTGACTTCCTCCCATCACAGAAGCTTCTGTACTTATCCTCTCATCCCCCAGTGTACTGAAACTTTCATTCCCCATGTCTTCTATTATGGTGTTCTCCTCTTTCACAGTAATTTCATCCCTGATTCTGTTCACTTGTTATCTTCCCTCTCCTCCTACTTGTATTTTCTTTCTCCTGACAATGAATTTAACATACAAACTAAGTGAAGAGGAACATTTCCTGACCCAGGAAATTAATCTGTGATTGTTGCTGCCAGGTCTCTTGCTCTCAGCAACGGTGAGAGCTCACCAGGATCCCAAAACAGATGAGCTATCGCCATGAGTGAAGGGAGCAGTGAGAACCATCCTGCTCCTCTCAGCAGAGCTGAATTTCCCCGATGGGTTCCTGTGCTGCTGCTTGGCCACCTCCAAGAACAAAGTGGACTCAGTATCCTCACCCCATTCCACCAGTGCTGCACCACAGCCTGTGCCCCTGCTCCTACCTGCGCCTGCTGCAGTGGCACCATGATTCTCTCCACGCACATCTCCAGGTCTCTGATGTAGTCCCGCTCTGTCTGGAGCAGTTCCTCAATAACCTTGGACCTCTTTTCCAGCATTCTTTGCTCTGGGCTCTCAGTGGCAGCCGAGGATGTCTCCAGGGATGGCGTCTGGGAGGACAGGAGAGTCATCTCTGCAAGACAGACAAGCAAGATCAGCATCCTCCAGCAAGGACGGGAGACGAGTAGGACCCGAACTGTGCCACATACAACCTGTACGACCGCCAAAGAGGACTGTTAGAAAGCAGGACTGCTCATGCGAGGAGCCTTCTGGAGAGGCAGTCCTCGGCCCTCCCAGCCCCAGGGCTGCAGGGAGCCCCGGTCTGCTCCCACAGCCTGCCCGGGCCGCACCAGGACCACTGCAATCCCGCGGCATGGCGGCAGCCGGCGCCAAGCAACACAAACCTGCTGGTCCAAACCCGGACCCAGGCTCAGCCCGCAGTGCCGTCTGGGTCCAGACCCCTCTCCTAACCCCGCTCTCCAACTCTGCCGCTCCAGGAAACTCCGTGGGGCTGAGCAGCCGGGCGAGGAGCTCCGCTCCCCGCCTCACCCTCTTCCCAGCCGGGCAATGGCGGCCGCCCCTTCCCCTCTGGCTGGGAACGGGGTCTCCATTCTCCAAGCCCGGGGCATTTCCATCTGAATGGCCCAAAAGGCCTCGGGCACCCACAGCAGGGCTGCCGGCGGCAAAGTCTGGAGCTGGAGCACGACGAGCAGCTCCGGGAAGGCCGGGCGGAGACATCCCACGGGCGACTCCTCTGCCACGGCGAGCAGCCCCGGGGCGGAGAGGCCCCCAGCACCGGCCCAGGGACCTGTTTCGTGCCCGGCTCGCCGTCCCCACGCCGGCAGCAGCCCTCCGGCTCTACCTCCGGCAAAGTGCTGGTGCCGAGGTGCCTGGCACTCGGCTGCCTTGTCTGCAGGGGCCGGGGGGCGAGCAGGCAGCTGGGCAAGCTCCTCTTCCCGGCCCCAGGCCTCCGGCAGCCGCTTTTCCTCCTGGTTTTCTGTCTCACCTGCTGCTCCCAGGCTGGCCCAGCCCCCTCCAGTTTTCATTGAGACATTTTATCCCCTAGCAGATTCCTGGGCCCCAGCCACTTTCTACCCCACCTACCAGCTTTTAAAAACATATTCCCCTCTGGCTAAAAAGACACCAACAGGTTATACACACACACGCCACACCCCCTAAATTCAGGAGAGCCCCTCTCCAGCATGCCCCTGGGGCACCCCTCGGACACCCCTCTGAGGCACAGCCTAGCCCAGAAATACTCGGGTCTTCCGCATTTTCTGGCAGCTTTGCAGAACTGAGGCACTTGAGCCCCTTGCAGCACCCCTGCCTGCCTCAGGTACCTGATCTTAGGCCAGCTGCTGATCTGGCAAATGCTCTGACAAATGCCTGTCCACTCCAGCCATCTCCCACAGATCCACAGCTGCTCTCTCTCCATGGCTTTTTACTGGAGTTGTGGACATGTCCCAGCTCAGACATTTGTGAAAATATTTTTGCAGGATATATTTGCAACCTCCCTCACCCATCCAGTTACAGCTCTAGGCAAGAGCAGCCAAGCCTGGAGCAGACAGCCCAGCCACTGCCTTCCACTCTAAAAGCAGGCCCAGCTGGACTCCCTGACACCCAGAAGGGCTTGGGGCTTATCCTGGTATCCCAGAACCTACCACGCACAGCCCCAAGAGCCCCCTGTGCTTCCAGCCACCTCTGCCCAGGTGCTGGGCAGGCCCAGCCCACAGCCCCCAGTCTTGCCCTGCCAGGTGATGGCAGAGACCAGTGCCTAAGCACTCTGCCTGCTGCTCTGCCAGGCTGAGATTCTTGCACTGAAATGAGCCAGGAAATAAAAGAAACGTGGCTGAGATGAGCCATGGACGCAGATCATACGGAACTAAAACCATGTCAGCCCTTCCAGTTGCAGAGCAGCGGTGACAAACAGAAACCAGGCGCACTGATATGAAACAGAAACTTCTCACAGCTACCTGGACTGAGGATGAACCACTGATGTCTCTTGCAGAAAGAGCAACATCAACATCAGTCATAGACACTCCCCCAACTGCAGCAGATCGGAATTTCTGCTGAAACCCTGCTTAGAAGATGCCCTCAGTGCGGGAGGGAAGGTATGTGTGTCTCTAAGCAGGCTTCTTTGCTGCTTTGCATTGAAATCAAGTCCAGGGAGAGCCAAAAGGGCCAGCTCTGTGGAGGGCGACTTGGTGGCACAATTAGCACTACATTGAGTAAGCAATTATTGGGAAGAGCAGGCTTCACTGACTCCTACTGGCAAGTGTCCTTAAAACTACCCCTATTACAGCCACCCTGCATAAAGGAAAAGGCTGGTTTCAGCTGAGTCAATGAATGTCTTAGCTCCATACCATGTAAGTCCCCAATAATGAACTGTATTAACTTCAGTTGCAGGAGGAGTTTGCAGGAAGGGCCTGGGAACAGTTTCTGAGTTTAACATTTGCCGTTTGCATTTCCACAGACCTGCAAGACCTCAGTAGCAGACAAAGCTCTGCTGTGCAAGGGCCTCTACAAACACCCAAAAGGGACATCCTGCCTGAGACACAGCACTTGAACTCTGAACAAGACACGAGACATAAAAATGTACAAGAAGGACAGCAAGCATGTCTTTGCAGCTCAAATAGTTCAGACAGTAACAACAAATGAGTTATTTTAAAGAAGAATATATATTTTTTTAAGGAACGGCACCTGTTTTTCAGGAGAGGAAGCTCAAGTGGGAAGGCAACCTGGAAGAAGCAGGAAAGTTAATTTGAAAAGCAAACAGATGTGTGAAACCCCAGTGAGGTAGGTGAGTGAGCTTATACTAGTATGGGGTGGCCTGGGAAGAATCTTGAAAATGAAGACCAGCCAGAACAACAGCCAGAAATGACCTATGTAGCAGCATTTGGGAAGACAAATGGAAAATACTAGATTTGCCGTGGTCAAAGAACAGGATTTTGCATTTAACCCCGCAGAAAACACCACCAGATGAAGCTTTGTACAGGACATCTTGGGAGTTTACTGTACCACCAAGCAACCCTGCTGTGGTCCCAGCTTTAGCCTATGACACAATGTGCTTGGCTCCCACTCACTGAAACAGAGCTGGGGATGCCCAGCGCCACCGGTGAATGCCACAGCTCCCCACGCTCCACCAAGCAAACCCCAGTAAGTAAATCTAGGTCAGGCCCTTTCAGAGAGCACCCTGCGGCGAGGCTTCGACTGACGCTCATGAGACTGCCAGCTCCATGGCACACTTCCTTTCTTTACAAGTCTCAAATCCCCACCTGCGGAAGGGAAATTAAAACCTTCCCTGCACTCGTTTTAAGCCCACAGTAGTCATCAGCTCTGCTTGCTCTACCTGCCACAGTGCTGGCCACCAGTTCTACCCACTTACATTGTGTCAGTGCTTGCCGTTATTTTGAAAACTTACCTAGATTAATTCTCCTCTGGCCTTCTTGCCAGTACTCCTGAGTATTTCAAGATTTGTTTAAAAACAAGGCTATGCTGCAACCAAGTCTCTTAGGACTCTTGCTGTTTATCACTAGTCCAGCATCCTCCTTCAGCAATGAACTCAAAAGTCGTCCTGCCTCTTTCCAAACACTTGCAGTTCAAAATGCTCAAATACAGAATTTGTTTTCAGTATTTGGCTCATCTGACCAATATGTATAATACTTAGGGTTTGTTTCTGATATATTTTAAAACTTCCTTTTTTATTTCATGCCATCTCTGTTGATTGCTATAAGTTTCTTTTCTTTTTCTGTTTGTCACACATTCTTGTATGTCTAATAGCAAGTTTTTCTAAATGAGGCTTATTAAGCATTTAACTAAACCTCCTTATTTCATAGCTGCGGGTTTTAATCATGTAGTAAACCATTTTTAAACAGATGTCCATTTTACTTCACAGATTTTCTATTTAAATATTACCTTTCAGTCTGAATCATCAAGTCCAGCAACTCCAAAGGCACCAAGATGTACACCACAGCTGGAAGAGACTCTTAGCCTGCAGGGATGCAACTGGTATTTCTAATGAAGCCACCAAATTCCAATCCAGTGACAAATTTGTGTCTACCCATGACATGGATGCCAAATAAATTCATAAATACATTTCCAAAAAACAATGTTCTTAATCACAACCTTCAGAGACTCAGAACTTGTTATCTCATAGGTTGCAGGAGCTCTGCGATCTGCCTCTCTAAATTAAAACCTCTAAACAACATTGTTTTCTCTGTCCCCTTTCACATACTTGTGACAAATCCTTGGCTCTCTGGATTGGTTTGATGATCTGTGACAGCCTCCAGGAGCATCTGCTTTTGAGCTTTGCCAGTTCACCTGCTGACACATGGGAGCTTTAACATCAACGTGTTGTAACCCAACCCCTGGCAGCAAAGCATTAAGATGGAGCTCTGTCCCACGTCTGCCCTTCCCGTGAAGGCTGTGATTTAATATTGTAATCACAGAGCTTAACCTGCTCATCGCAAAAATACCACTTTCACTGACTTTTTTCCAATTAACTACACTTTCTAATTCTTTTTACCCAACCTCATATTGGGAGCATGCACAAAATCAGAGGTTTTCTCCCCGCCCTAATCTGGAAGCAGAGTTGACCTGTGAAGACCAGATCCAATGAGATGTGTGCCCATCATGCATGGGCTTGAGGGCTCACCCAAATGGCTGTGTTGCCCCCCAACTCCTCCTCACTGGAGCTCACCTGCCAGCATCCCCTGAGGCACGGCGCAGCCTCGCAGGGTGCCCGGGCTGCAATCGCAATCTGAAGAGGGGCATCAGCGCTGAGGACAACCCCTGGCACCCGCTCGCCGGGAATCTCCGAGTCGAGCTGCACCCACCCGTGTGAGTCGAGCCCTGCCCCGGGGCTCACAGCTCAGCAGAGTCAAGCAGTGACTCAGGACAAAACAAATCAGCTACAAATATGTGAAGTATGTGGACGCCAGGAGGGGAGGAGCCACTGCCTACCATGAGAAGAGAGGGGATGAAACTAGGGCAGGGAATAATTAATCTGAGCGAAAGGCTAAACTTGCTGCCAGGAGCAGGATCTGGCTGGAGTGAAAACTCTCACTCTAGGCATTGGTAGTAAGCCTGTAACAGAATAAATCAACCGCTCCAAAAGCAACAGACTACAGATAGTGTCTTACTGCTCCTTACGTGAAAGAGCGGGGTGCAGCCGAGAGATGCCATGGCAAAAGAGGACTTCAGACCACAGAAGTGCATTCAGCCACCAACTTTGGCAGAGGGCAGAGTCCTGAGACTGAGGGGCAGGAAATAAATCCAGACAAACCACAAAAATGAGCTGAACAGGAACAGACTGGGAACACCTCTCTCGGCCCACTGTAATGGCTTGACATCTCAAAGGCTTCTCATGTAGAGCCTGCTTGGTGAGGACTTCTCTATGCCGTGTAAAATGACATTATTGTCCCAACACAGCCCTGCCACGTTCAGTGAGAACTGGGGATGGTCCCAACCCGTGACACAGAAAATGGTGAAGTAATACGATGGTCTGCAAAGAGCTAACCTTCCAAAGCTGAGGCAGAGCATCAGCAAAAGTGCCTGTGAGCAAAACCACTGATGAAAAAAAGAGTGAAAGCTGGAGGTTCTAGAACAGAAAATTTTAAAGAGATAATCCAAACCCCACAGTTATGTGGCCAAGAAAGAGAACAATATTGATGAAAAATCTGTCCTGGGTCTGTGCTTCAATAAAGGTAGCAAATGTAAAGAAATGAATGAAAGAATACAGAAAACCAGGTAACAGACAATAGACACACCAGGACCTTTGAAGTACAGAAAAATGAGAAAAGAAAGATATCAAGAAAAATCTATGGATGGCAGAATTAAAAATCCATTTTTTATTTTTTAAGCGAGGAAATAAAATGCTACTTTATTATAGAATTTTATTTGCACTGAGGACAAAAGAAACCCTTTCAATGATGCAATCCTACAAGTAAGCACAGATAGTACGATTCTTGGTAAATCTGGTGAAAAGGCAGAATTATACAATAAAGATTCTGTTTCTTTCCATCTAAAAAGCAGAAATAAGACCTTGCTAAATGGTACCTCAAAACCCCATTGTCAGTAGAGAACATCCAGAAAAGTAGACATTCCTAACCGGATTCTCTGGGGACACTATTTTGAGATGATTCTATGTAAAATTTTTAAAGTAAATGGAAAGCCACTGCTGTCATGTAGAAAACATCGATTCAAAAAGGACTGCAAATAAAGATGAAACATGTGAGTCACTGAGTGACCTGGAGTATTCTGAGTAAGAGGGAATTACTCAAACCAAACAGGTTTAATGCAGACGACAGCATTACTGTATCGATGGGGACAAGAAATGCAACTGCACGCAGGGCTGTATTCTGGGGGGATAAAGATTTGTCCAAAACTCAGCAAGAGTTCACTGAGCACTGCAAAGGCAGAGTGTGCAAGCAAGCGCTGACACCTACCCAGAATGCCTCACGCAGCTCAGAAGTCCGCTATTTCAAAAGAGTCTGAACTGAAAAATGAGTGACAGGAAAAACAAGCACTGATCCTGTTAAAAAACAAACTCCTCTTCCTGTGAGTCTTTGCGAGGAGTGTTTTAAGTCTCTATCCGCCTCAACAAACTGAAGACTGAAAAAATACTTAATTACAGTAGCTGCCTGAGAAGAAAATACCATCAGCTAAAATTCTCTAACTTGGTAGAAAAAGGTTGAAGTTCAGAGCTGAAATGCAACACATTAGCATGCAAAACATGTAAGAGTGATGGTAACTAAGCAGCAAAGCTATGATAGGTGGGTTCTCCTTCTGTTGACGTGGCAGGCAGACACATCTGCGTCTCATCCTAGAAGAGATGCTCAAACCAAAGTTGTCACTGGGCTGCACTGCAGAGAAAACTGTAATAACCCCCCACACGGAAAAGATCAGGCCATATCATCTCTACTGGGGCTTTCAAGTCCTAAATTCTCTTACTCTGTGAACAGGTGGAGGAACCTGGGAGAGGAGTAGACAGCATTAGAAAAGGTGCCTGGAGCATACACACAAAGGGAAAAGCAGCCAACTTTTTTTCTATCAGCTGGGCTTGAGGGTGTCTGCTGCCAAGTACAATGGGAGGGCTTCTGTGGAGGCTCCCAGCTGCCGGCGAGGTCTTACACTGAGGCAGCGAAGAAGTTTTGGTGCTGGCACTGTTACATTGTGTGAGCTATGGCAGCAAAACCGTATTTTCCAAGGAGGGCTGTTGCTAGTGCAGCACTGTGCCCCAGCAGGGCAGGAGGAGTAATGTAACATGGAACTGCAGCGAGAAACGGGCCACAGGATGATCAGTGTTATGAAACACTTGGAGCCTTCCTCCTCCCCTTCTTGTTATGGGACACCGACCCTGATGGTGAGGGCACCCTGCCCCACACCTCCCTCATCCTCTCCCCCGGCCCTGAGGCTGCCGCAGTGGGGAAACAAAACCAACACTCCCTACCAGTGCAAGCCCGGGTGTGCGCAGTGTCAAATTTAACACCAGCGGAGCACGGGCCCTCACGCAGTGTCAATCTGTCCGCCCAGCTCTTGCCAAAACTGGCCAGGCCAGCATGGCTCCAGCCTCGTAAGGCTTTGTGGGCTGTGCTCCTGCCTCCTAACTTCCCTGCTGCCCTTTGGACGTCCTGGCACTGCAAAGCCTCTCCCTTCCCTTACCCTGGGGACATAGTTGAGCAAAGTCCCACCCCTCGCAGGGCGGTGGAGAGTGCAGCCGGCAGAGCCTGCTTAATCAAATACCTCCAGAGGACAGATTTCATGACGTGTAAGCCGACAGGCTGCCACAGCCTCCAGGTCTGCTGTGCTGCTGTTTTCCTCTGCATTTCAATCCCCCTTCATGGAGAGTTCACACACAGGTGCCCAAGACACTGGCAGAAAGGGTGCAGGAGCAAACAGGTTTTCAGAAACACAGCTGCCCAACACGGTGGCCAATCCACCAAGAAGGGGCTCTGTCCAGACCCTACCGTCTTGCTGCCCCTTCCTCAACACTAATTCTTGGAACAACGCGCCAAGCCGCACAAAGCTGTCTGCAGCCGACTCTGTCCCAGCCACAGCATCAATGAGATGATTCTGCCCATGCCAAGACAGCCTGAGCCCTCCAGCCTTGGTATCTCTCCAACTCCAGGGTGCCGGTTGATGGGACTGGAAATGCAGGCATAGCTCGGGGACCCAGGGCACGCAACTGCTGTAGCACAGGCAAGGGACTGTTGCGGTACCAAGAGGCTGGCTGTGCGACGGTCCCCTGACACCCAGGTGCCCCAGTGTCCTGCCCGTCTGTAATCACACAACTACAAGCACTTGCCCCCCCACACATTTGAGCGCTGCAACAACTTCCCCGATTTCCCGCTTTGTGCTGCCCGCGAGCAGCTGCCATACCCGCCTTTCATAGGGTCAGGAATTGTTTCCTATACACAGAATCTGTTAATGATATGCTCCGAAAGTAAAACAGGCAGTGGGAATAACACCAACACTTCACCCTTTCCCCTCCAAGGAACTTCTCTGGGGCTCTGAGAGAGCAGAGAGCAGATAAATCAGGGCCACAGGTTTCAGGCTGTACCCAAAACACTCAAGCCACTGAGGGAGGAGTGATCAAAACGACAGCAGTAAGCATGGGTCTGTACCACCTGGGCTTCCCTCCCACCGAGGCCTCTGCAAAATGGGGGCAAGAGCCCCTGCAGGACATGTAGGTGACTGCACAGAGGGGTAGTGAAGAAGATTCCCATTCCAGCAAGCCCCAGAGTTTCCCATGAGAGCCCAGCTGTACCGACCCTCCGCCTATGCCAGAGTCCTGGTGCTGCCCCAGTGCCAAGGCAGGGCGAAGGCACACCCAAGGCAACTGCCCAGCATTTCCCTGTGTACCTTGCTTCTCCCTCCTGGTCTGCACAAACTCCGAGTGCCGCAGGGCACTGGGAGCTGTCCGTCTGTAGAAGCTGTTCCGCTGCAGCATGGAGCCCATCCTGTTTTCTTCCTCGGCCTCCTGCTCCCAGACCTGGCTCCAGTCTGTCCGGCCCGTGCGTATCCTCGAGCGCTCTGCTTGGCCGCTGCTCCTGGCCAGCATTCTGGGCCCTGAGGCTGCTCCTTCCAGCTCCTCATGGCCATCATAATCCATGTCCTGCATCTTTGACTGTGTGTAGCAGGTGCTTGACCCCAAGCTCACTCTACCATCTCCTGAGGACCACACCACGAAAGCAGAAGCTTCACAACCTCTATCCAGACTGCTGCGGTCCACAACATTGCCTTTGGGTTGCCTGTGCTGCTCAAAGTCTTCTTGGTCTTCTTGGTACCTGACACCTTTATATTGCCTTTCCTGCTCTCTGTATGCCCCAGAGCTTTCACCCTTCCCTCGCCCTTCCCTATGCCATTGACTGCCTCCATCCTCTCTATATGGCCTCCTCCCCTTCCTATACTCCCCAGAGTCCCTCTCCTGCCTATACCACCTCTCCTTTTTCCCATAATATCTTTCATCCTCACTGCAGTCCCCAGGATCCCTGTCCTCCTGATACCACTTTCCAAGCTCCCTATAGTCTCTCAGGCCTCTACCCTCTCCATACTGCCTTCCCTCCTCCCTATATTGCCCTTCTCTTATCTCAGAACTGCAGTCTCTGTAATTAACACCCTCCCTCTCATACACCCTATAGTTTCTACCCTTTGTATCCTGACTTTTGCTTTCCCAAGCACCGTCTGCCTTCCTGCAGTCTGTGTACTGGCTATCTCCCTTCCAAAAACCTCCAGAGTCTCCTCCATTCATGCTCTGCCGGTCCACGAAGGTGCCCTCTCCTCTCCTGTAACTGTCCCAGCTGCTGTCTGCTCCCCAGCAGCCTGGGGACTGCCTCATCGCCTTGGGTCTGTCATTGCAGCGAGCCTCACCGCGCAGCATGGCCAACCCAGCCACGTCCTCTCTCCGCGGGGCACAACAGTCCTCATATTCCCAGCCGAGGTGCCGCAGTGCCTGCCTCGGATTCTCCACACCATGTTTCATCCCAGGATAAGAGCACATAGTCCTGCTGGGGTGCAGTGCAGCTGCTGACTCTCTTTGTCACCCGCTTCCCGAGCCCAAACCTAGGCTGACGCCGCTTCTCCGCTCCAGCTCTCCTGTCCCAAGCGAAACGCAGGAGTTGCTTCCTGAAACCAGCCAGCAAGGGACAAAAAGGCGCAGGCCCAATTGCTGCCAGCCCCGGTCTCCTCCACCTGCTGCCCAAAGTAATCAGTAACCAGCTCTGAGGAGGGAAGCCAGGGCTGGGCAGGCTCTCACCGCCCAAACCGGCTCCACAGCTTTGCCAAAGCCTCTCTGAAGGCCTCTTGAGAGGCAGGGAAAAGCAGAGCACTGGAGCATGCAGAGGCTCTGCCCTAAGACCAGTGTCCTCAGGGAAGAGAAAAAAACAGCGTGTGTGTGAGATTGTGGGAAGCCACAAACCAGAGATGGGATACCAGATCTCCTTCCACTGCCTTCATCCTCCTGCTGGCATGGAGGCTAAACAATGTGGTGTAGCAGAGGCTGGGCTCTGCTCCACACAGCACTGGGGGAAACTTCAGGCTGCCCTTGGCTCAAACCTGATGCTGAGCCCATCCTTTTCCCAGCCCTCACCCACAGGGCCTAGAGATGAGCAGTTCCCTGCATGACAGAGCATCCCCGAGCAGTGCCAGCACAGTGCCACACAGCCACAGCTGCCTGGTTCCCTGCTCCAGGGTGAATGGTTGTTTTCCTTGCCGATAGGAACAGTCTTGAAGGGACTATCTGTGTTAAAGAGTCCAGTGCCAACAGATAATACAAATTTCCATGAAGCTACACAAACACACACTCCAGTAACACCTCTCACTGCAGGCCACAGAATATTCCTAGTTTTTCATGCCAAACGCAAGAGCTCCTAAGAGAAACCAAAAGATGACTATAGAATAGTTAGAAATAGACAGAAACCAGGAGAGCTGGTGGATGTCATCCACATCTCAGGTTCTTGCCACACCTGCTAGGTATGCACAGCCAATGCTCCCAGCTGGTAGAAGACAAAAATAAAACCAGTGGACCCTCTTACTTCAACTGCAGCAGGTCAAGCAGTAATTCTTCCCAAGCCTGGTGACCAGTGAACTCCCAGTGTGCAGTCAAGACACATCAAAGAAGCGAGCTGCAGATTTTTAATGAATATTTTGGGAAGCTACGTATTTTCTGCTCTTCCTTTGGCTCTCCAAAGGACACACCAAGGGGCGGAGTTCTTCCAAGGTGATACCAGCCCTAATGTGTTTGCTGGTCAACGCTTAGAGAAAGCTTTTCTCCTTCTGGAGTGCCTACGTGTGCCCCTAACGGTGGCAAGGCAGAGGCCACACCTGAGGCATGGTGTAAACGCATTTTGCTGAGCTGATGCAGCTCCTCATTACTGATCTGCCCACTGCACTAAGGGCAGGCTGGTGAGCCTGTGGTACGCTCTCTGGCCACACTCAGATGTGGCAGGAGGGACGTGACAGAGCATGGGTAGGGCACATCTTTAACACAGGATCAGAGAAGCTACTTGCAAATCCTCAGGTCTCTAGAAGTGGTGAAAAATCTACTAGGACTACCAAGGGGATAACTTGATGGGTAGGATGTCTCAGGATAGTGCATTAGTTCCTGCCTAAACGTCTAGTTCCAGTAACAAAGAGGACACAGCTTCATCAGGATCTTTCCTCTGTCAGGAAGTGCTGGAACAGTAGGAGACATTTCCCAGCAAGATCCATCCCATCAGAAAATTTCCCTTGAGATCCAGCCTAGATTTTCCTCTTCCTACCCTCAAGTTATTTAATCTAACCTCAAACCCTCTAAGCCTCCTCCTAAGTAACCCTCTTGCATGCCACTGACATGGAGGTTGTTTGGCACCATGTTTCCCTGGTGCCTCCCTTCCCATGTGTTCTGCATCAGGCCTGATGCTGCAGCAAAGCGCCTGGGCTCCCCAGCACTGAGTAAGCAGTGGGAGGATGGAGGCACTGAAGTCGGAGTGAGTAATCCCCAGGCAGGAGCTGGCATTTCACTCCACCTCCCGCATGCAGTGCCCACATTTCCTGTACATGGTGGGTTTTGGTGACAGAGCTGCAGTGTCACAGCTCCAGGGAGAAGCTGGGGAAGAGACTGTGGGAGATGTATGTGGTCCTGTCTTTTCACTTTGTCTACTGTAATCCCAAGTATAACGTAATTAACAATACTGATCTTCATCTGGCATCTTCGGGTTTCAGATCCCAAATGTGCTCATATAAACAGGGCAAATTCCTCCTCCCTGAGTAATTTTTCTGGGCTGCAAGGACAAAAAACATCTTTTTTTTTTTTTTAGCTACAGACACGCTGCAATTTAAAGTTCTTTGTTGCTGTTACCTTTGTTGTCATTTTCCTGTCCTGACATTCTGGACTTCATGGATGGCAGAAGCACAGGGACAGGTTTTACTTTTAACCCACTAACCCTCCCCACTCCCAGGCCATGTTCAGCACCCTTCTGTGCATCCCCTCTGATATGAGTGGCACGTCCCCAGAGACCTGTATCACCACCAGAGCAGAAACAGCAGGAAACCCAGCACTGTGACGGGCTGAGGGCAGTCACACCACCGACATTAACTCAAGTCTGAACTGCAGGACCACTGGCAAAGCCACTATGAAGCTGCTGCTCATTCTTGTACAGCTAAGGAGGGATGAGGCAGGGAGGTTGAACCTGAAGCATTTGTGTTTTTTCTAGAGAGCTAAGGCACACTGGAATAGTTCAGATGAGGGCTCTGGATGTACAGTGGCGCTGGAAGAACATATGGGAGAGGTGGAAGGAAGAGGGAGCGGGGAAGGCCAAGGTTGAGGGATGTCCAGAGAACACCACTGCGGTTCTCTGAAGCAAAATCATGATGACTTGTACTGCAACAATGCTTACAATTATCATCAGGCATTAAAGAAGGAAATAAACAACACCCATATGCAGCAGGGGCCAGCTGTCCCGCTGAAGCGCCTCCATCCCATGATACTACAGACTCACCTCTCAGCTCCTGCAGCTCCACGCTGAGGCTCTCAATGTTGGAGTCACAGAAATCAAGGTTTTCCAGGGTCTCCACTCTCACCAGCTCATCCTGCTGCTCCTCCAGCATCAGCCTGAGCTCAGCGCGTGTTTTGCCATAAGCCTCCAGGTCTCGCTCCACCTCTCCAATCTTGGTCAGCAGAATGGAGCGAGGGGAAGCTGATCCTGCCCGTGTGAAGTCTTCACATCCCTCTTCCACATGCTGCTCCTGGGCACTGGGCTGAAGCTGTGGAGGGGCCACATTCTTCCGCTGGTTGCTTGACGGAGGCCGGGGCGCAGGCCGGGAGGGCTTGACCGAGAAGGACAGAGACCTGCCTTTGGGCACCTGGACACCCAGCGTATGCACAGGGGTTGTCGCAAGGCTGCTGGGCCGAGGAGGGGGTGGCCGCAAAGCTTTCCTCCTCTCTGGCTGCCTGGCGTGAGGGGCACACTCAGGAGACCCCCGGACAATGTCCCTCTCAGAACTGTAGTCCAAGATAGAGAAGTGGCGGGAGACCTTGTCCTGCTCAGCACCGGTACTCGACAGACTCTTCTCAAACTGTGCCAGCTGCTCTGTCAGTTTGGAGTCAAGGTCCGTGCAGCCATCCCCCTGCACCGGGAGTGTGCAGGACTCCCCCCAGCTCCCAGC
The DNA here is from genome assembly GCA_013396935.1 of Baryphthengus martii. Classification (NCBI taxonomy): domain Eukaryota; kingdom Metazoa; phylum Chordata; class Aves; order Coraciiformes; family Momotidae; genus Baryphthengus; species Baryphthengus martii. The sequence goes on from VWZK01017152.1 coordinate 660,893, forward strand.
CCATGTGTCCAAGCCCACCTGGGCACCTCCCAGGCTGGAGGAACAAGGTTTGGACTTCTCCTGTTGATTGTCTACCCAACCGTCCAGGTCCTGGGCACTGCTCTGGCTCTCCTGGGGCTCGGATGCTGCCCAGCTGCTAGGAGAAGAAACTGCCTGGCTCCCGTAAGGATCTGGGGGGCAGTGGGGAGCCTGCAGGGACACAGTGAGACTGTCTCCATCACACTCAGGCAGGGCATGAGTTTCTGAGTTTCTTGGGGAGTCTGAAACAGTACCCCTAGGCTCTAACTCATCTGCTTGGCCAGGCCTGTTGCCCCGCTGGGGAGGCAGTGGGGCAGAAGGGAGAAGGCCATTGACAGCCTTTGTGCAGTCCAAGGGGAGGGAGTCTGCTGTGCCTTTGGGATGTGGCCCTTGGTGACCTGTGCTGGGAAGGGTCTGATTCTGTCTCATGTCAGTATCAAGAGGACTCTCTGACCTCCCTGCCTTGTGAGACAGAACGGTGTCAGGCTCAGGTCGTGCAGCTGAGCCATCCTCCTTTTCTCTTGCATCTTTCCCTTGCAAAGGGAGAGCTTTGGAGCAGATGCTTTCCAGGTCTTGATGGACGGTCGCTCCACAGCTGCCTCCACCTTGGGGATCCTCAGCACCTGCTTTTTCCCTGAAAGCCTCAGAGGCTTCCAGCCTCACAAATCTGTGTGGAAAGATGCCGCGTTTCCCCCTCAGCTCTCCCTCAAGCCAGCCATCCTCCAGAATGCCTACGATCTGAATCCTGTCACCCACGTCAAAATCTAGTTCCTTGCTCTCCAGGGCTTGGAATTGATAGAGGGCAACACCGTAAGTGCTCCCTGGCTCCTCCTCCTCCTTGGGGGGCACCTCCACTGTTCCATTGGTGTCACAAGTCCCTGCGGGCTGTGGATCTACTGAGGTTCCTGATGCTCTCAGAGGAGTAAGCAGTTCCACAAAACCCTCCGGGAAGATGCCCCTGCGGCCTCTGAGCTCGCCTTCAAACCAGCCAGGCTCTGAGACACCAACAATGTTGATCACATCTCCTTCCCTGAAGTCCAGTTCCTCCTCCAGCTGAGCAGACAAGTCCATCAGCGCGCGAGCTTGGCCCAGTGAGTAGGCAGGCACCTCCAGCAGAGTACTCTGGGACAGCTGACGGCTCCGAACTGAAAGGCACAGCTCCCGCACACATGATGAGGGGAAAAAGCCCTTGGAACCCCAGCTGCTTCGGCCCTGGAGCCAGCTGGAAGCAAGGGACCCCCCCAGGATCACCAGGTCTCCTGTAGGGAATGAGACACACTAGTTCAAAACTGCCCTCATGATTGCTTCTCACCTCTTATTCCTGCCTCCTCATGGCCTTCCCCGCTGTGGGTAAGGTCTGGCACCCTGCACAGAGCACAGTGTATGCCGGGGATGCACAAGGAAACAGAATGAAAGCAAGGCGTGCAGCATTGGCAACCTCTTGCACACACATATCTAAGATGAACAGTTTCGGCTGCAAAGCCACGAAGGTGAACCAAAGTTTTGATATCTCCCCCACACGCAAATCTAAGATTTGGGGATTGGAGGGCAGTTAAAAGGCAGCTGTAAGTTTACTATGATCACATGACTCCAATTTTTGGAGTTTCACAAGTAATGACAGATCATGAGAAGCCAGTATCAGAGTGGCAGAAGCCCAAAGGTCCATGGTGGATTTGACATGGCCTATGTTATGAGGTATTAGGAAATTCCCTGTCTCTCCTGTCACTCTAGGCAGGATGCTGTGACTAGGTTCATGCTTCCAGAAGAACAGTGAGGGCTATGAGATGCAAAGCAAAGGAAGGGAATGGAAATTACCTCTCTGCAACGACAAGCTCCCCGGCTCTTGAGATGTGAAGTCACTGGTACAAACAAACAGTTTTTCTCCCTGCTTCAAAGGGGGAATATCCACAGGTTCCACAAAGCTACTAGGAAACTGTCCTGAAATGAGAAGCAGTTGTCAGCAATGAGTCTTTCCTGTAGTCCACCACCACTCCCTCCACCCTCCTTCCAGATTTTAGGAGCTACTAATCTCTTGCTAAAGGAAAATAAACAGCTACCCAGGGTGCTTCAACAGAGCGGTGGAACGAGTTTAGGAATCAGGAATTCCTGAGGTTTTAAATGCTTAAGAGCTAATAGAGAACAAAAAGCTTTGTGCCCTCAGCTCACTCCAGGCAACCAACAGGCTGTGTTCATTACTGGGACTGAGCCATCAGCATAGAGTTTCTGGGAACAGACATACTAGGTTTTCTCTGCCTTCATTGCTTGCTTCCCAACTAAGAGCCATGATGAGGACTGAGAGATCCAGTAGTACTGGATCACAAGACCAGGGTCTTGCGACTGGGCACATCCACCTGGAGCTCCTCACTCTGTAAGGTTTGGACCCTGTGTGGTCTTAGAGGAGAAGTCAAGCCACCACACTTGGGATGGCCATGTCTGTGAGTCACAGGCTCTGTCACAGCTTCAGTGCTGCTGAGGCTCTAGGGACCTTCACCACTTTACCACCTCTGTGCATCTATTTCACCTTGGCAGCCACTGCTGAATGCCCAGCTGTTACAGACAGGCCACAGCCAGACAGGGCAGTGCACACTTGTTGGCCATCAGAAGATACCACTCAGCTTCTAATTTCAGTCCCTGGAGCTCAGGACCTGACAGAGTCCACTGCAAAGGCCACCAAAAATGTCATTCCTATATAATTTGTGGCAAGGAGGTATGATGGAGTATGGGCTAGCAGCACATCCAGCATTCATTCTTGATGACCCACTATGGCATCCACATTCTCCAGTAAGGCCTCGAGACACTATATTCTAGAAACCCAGAACTTTGCACTGGGTTTAGGCAGTTTGGCATCTGCTGTCATTAACCTGAGGCACAACCAGCAGCCCCGGGGGCTGTAAGCCTCGAGGACTTCCTTCACAGTTTTAACCAACCCTACCTGCTTTCCCATGTCTTAGTTTCCTGCTCAGTACATGGAAACAACCTAATGCTGTCAGAAAGGAAGCCATGGAGCTACGTTAATTATTCCCCACAGAGTATGGGGTATGATGATTGGTAGGCTGCAGCACATCCACAGCTTCTATTCAAAAGTGCGTTTTCAATTCCCTACAACTTCAGCGTAGAAAACTGAGCAGAAAACTACAACAGCTGTTCCAAGGGACAGTAGGAAAACAAGCGGGTTTTGAGTTAAAGGTCATTAAAAGCCATTTGGTTTCACTTCAGTGTGTTTCTTTACCTTTGAGCTATGACACACATCTGTTTATTATTCCTTAACAGCTTCATCGTTTTGAGAACAAGCACATCAGTTATGTTGGCAGACAAAACTGTGGTGAAGTAGATACTGGTGACTTCGGCAGAACTAATCTGTGCTCAGTGACTTCAGCAGCAGGATCAGGCACATGTTCATTAAATGCCATTTATCAGATGCGTGGAGCAAAGGAGAGAAGTCCTCCTCTCCACCTTTGCTCCTGCCCACCTTTGTCTTAGCCAGAAGACAGCTCACGGCAGTTAGCATAGCTCAGACTGCTGCTGCAATAGCAGCTCCATCTCCACAGCCAGGGATTAAACTCCAGTTCCATCCTCATGATGAAGACAGAGTCAGGGTTATGCTTTGAAGTGGCCTGGTTTTCATCTCCTGGAGAGTTCACACATCCTCTCAACGTCAGTATTAAAGTGAGAAAGAGCTGTTTAAACAGGGACTATTAGACTCTAAGAGTTTCACTAAGAGCATTTTGCTGCTTCAAAAGTTTTTCACATTCTTCCAAAGGTTTAAGAGACTTGTACACTGCTTCAGGCACCCAGATATTGATGGTGCCTTGCACAGGAAGAAGCTTTAAAGTGGGAGGAAGGAAGGAAATGGGGCTGAGTCAGAGGGCTTGGAGGGACACATGGACCCTGTCACGGCATCTCCCACTGATTTGACCGGACGAGGTCACTTACTGTGGATGCATTTCCACTCTCGGTGCATCTGTTTCCTCTCTCCCCTTCCACTGCCACCGCGGGTCAGTGCATAAACTAGCCAGGAAATGAGCTGTCCCACCACAGAGGACGGAGCACCTACTATTGTAAAGCTCCCATCTCCTCAAGAACTGCCACTCCAGTAATCTGTCCCAAAAAATGAATGAGATATCTGAACACTTGACACAAAGCTGGCAGGAGACCAGCGCGCTCTCGGTCCCAATCAGAGTCCCGTGAATGATTTAGTAAAATATATCTGATCCTGCACAGTGCTGGCCAAGGGAAGGTGTGCTCACAGGGTGGATAGTTAACTAGGATGTCCACAGATCAAGGTGCAGGCATTTACAGCTCTTACCAGCTCTTACCTGTGACACCTTCCTTCTTGCCAAGAAGCCAGAACTCATCCACCACGGCGAGCACCTCGATGACATCTCCCACAAAGAGGGGCAGCTCTTCAGAGACGCTGGGACAGAAATCAAAGACCGCTCGTACCACGGAGCCAGCCTCCATTGCGCAAGGTCTGAAGGCAGGTAAGTACCTAAGGCTGAGACACAGTGGGAAGTTTGTTAGCAGCTAGAAACACCTGAAATTATCACATATAAGCTCAGAAAGTAAAGCTCTTCATGAGCACAAGAGGCAAGGACTGTGTGAGAGAGTCCTGTCCTAAGCTCCCTGAAGCCCCTCGCCATGTGAAGTGTGCTGCAGGAATCAAGGCTCTCCAGCAATGCAGCCCCCATGGTCTAACCTGCCTTGTCCAGCCCCTCTGGCTGTCTCTGTGGGGACCTGTGTTTGTGTTGCAGTAGGGGGAGAAGCAGCAAGGAAACTGGAAGTGAATTCCCATCAGGAAGGAAGGAAGAGGAGAGGAAGCTCAGCACTTCCCTGACATGCAGGGCATGGCCCTCAGCTTGCCAAGGCTAGGTGGGCAGATAGCACCACTCCCTTCCATGGTCCCACCACGTGTGCTCGGGTGGGATGGGCACAGGCATCCCTCTCCCCATTCCACCGCTCAGGGCCCCAGAACTGCATGCTGGAGCAGCATCACACTTCTGCCCAGCAAGAGAACAGGCACAGATTCCACTCAGGCAAGCCCACCCCACCAATCTCTTCCCTACCAGTGAACTCCTCCCATCCCTACCTGGGCTGACCCAGCCTAGGTATCCTCAGACCTAGCAGAAATGCCCCTTTCTGCTTTCTAGGTACTAGGCTCAGCCATCCCCTGAGAGGCCTCACCATGGCTCTTGGCAGAAGCCAGGTAGAGATGAGGCTGCAGATCCTGTCCAAGGCTCTGGGAACCAAGGCTGAAATTCCCCCTAGCAGGGGACCTGAAGGCAGGCAAAGGTGTCCTCATCAAGGGCTATGTCCTGGATTCCCTCTTCCTCTGGAAGTGGCTGCTGAGCCAGGACACTTTTCTGTATCGTCTTTGCTTTATACCAAGCAGCTTCACCACCAAGGCAATACACTGCACCGAGGCAGCAGCAGTCCCACGATTTCAGCTGCTCCTTCCTCTCTGCCCAGATCCCTCAGGATGGGGACTAAAAGGTGCATCCATCCAAGACAACCAGGAACCCTAAGATTATTCCTCAACACATGCACCTTAGACCAGTGAGTGCTTACTTTCCTCTTCGTGTCCCACTGCAATTACAGGCAGAGCACAGCACTGCTGACACCTCTCAGAGGTGCTTTCGGATTCCTGCCGTCTGTGAGGCTAGGATGTCAGCATCCTCCCCAGCAGCCGCACCCCCACTCCGCCCCAGCATAGGCTGCTTTCCTCTCACATCACAGAGTTCCTTCTCTCTCTGGCCAGATACAACTTCCCTGCAACAGGACCCAACCTCTTCCCTTCCCAAAGCATCTCTATGTGCAGGGTGAACAGTCACCCGCCAAGCGCTGCCCAGCCAGCGATATCCCACCTTGTGCTCTGCATGGCTTGTCAAATCCTCCCGCCTAGTTAACAACAGAAAGAGCAGGGTGAAGACACACACTCCACCACCCACAGGGAACACACGGGGCCCTCAGGGCCCAAATTTCTCCATAGAGCCGCGCACAGCCCACCTGAGCCCCGGAGAGTCAGGAAGAGGGGAAGCTGTTACAGGGAGGAGAAAAACATCCTCGCTGACGAAGTGCAGCCAATTTCCAGAGACAGTGCCAGTGGGGGATCCAGCCAGGGAAAGGCTTTCTGCTGACGGGACTGCTCTGTTTATCCAGTCCGACTCACCTCCTGGGAACAAAGCGGGTTTGTACTCGGCAGGAACAGCTTCCTCAGCATGTCCCTCCCAACCCCCAGTTATGCCCCTGCTGCAGCCAGAACACTGCACCCCAGCCCCCGGCCACCCTCACCTCTGCCATTCAGTTTGTCACTCCTATGGCTCTCCACTGCCTTCCCTGTAGCACGTGGGCTCCTTGGGGCACAGGCTGCCCCTTTGTCACCAGCATTATGCTGGCTATACAAACAAAGAGCCCAATATCCAGCAGCCGACAGCACTTTGCCACTAAAATCAGATGAATGGACTGGAGTGAATCAGGAGCACAAAGAGCTGCAGTTCAGGGTAGCAGGAACCTACTGAGGCAGAAGGAGTAACAGTATTAAAAACATGACCATGTGGAGAAGGGAAAAAGATGGAAGAGCCATCAATTAGCTCGGAAATACTAAAGACAAGGAAGGAGCCTTGTGCAGTTTGAGGTGGGGTGGCTGGGACAGGCTGCTACACGCTCTGACGGGAATAGGAGAGCAGCAGCGGCAGGCACAGCAGCAGCAGCCCCTTGCAGGCTCCTGGGGTTGCCCTCCGCCCCGCAGATGGGCGGGCTGCTGACTGAGCTACAGTCCTGGGAATCCCTGCCATGCTCTGAATATGCAAACTTCACAGCTGCACTGGACAAAGGAGAAAAAAATATTGCAGGCGTAATTGCTTCCTCAGGGTAGTTTCTCCAGGAGCACGTGATAGTACAGGGAAATTTCTTGCATTTCTTCTGTCAAAGGTGGAATGTAAGAGTGGGCTGAGGAGTGCAAGGATCACACCGGCAGACCCAAATCCTGGCTTTGCTGCAGTCACTGGTGCTCACACTGCCCAGGGCTCATATTGTCCCCCTTAATTCACTTGCAGATCTGGGGACCCATTCATTAAACTGTAAAAGGTTTTCCAATGAGACAGAAGGTGAAGAGAGGCAGGACGGCAATTATTCTGCCATGTATATATTAACTGCAGTTGTAACAAAACATGGGCACTAATATATTCATGTGAAAAGCATTCCCCGAGAGCCAACCCAAGAGGTAAGAAAGCATGAAATAACTTCTGCAACTGTCAAAAAAAGAATCTCAAAAAGCTCATGTTACTCAGCAGTATTGAGAAGAGCAGGATCACTCCCTGACTCCATCTGACCCTGCATTCAAAAGCAGTGAATCAGTCTCACACAATTTGCTTGCTCCATAACACGAACTGAACACAAAATATTATGTTTTCTGGGACCTTGGCCTTGTCTTACTCCATGGGGTTCTGCCTGCCAACGTTTTCTCCAAACTCCCACCGAGAGTAGGCAGTCTCCCAGCACCTTCACGATCAGAAACTTACTGAGTCCAACTCTTCAGGCTTACCGGTGGACCTGAGCTACTCCCAGATCCACTCTAGATCTAGAGAAAACAAATACTCAGCAACAGCTCATGCAGAGGCTCCACCAGGAAGAGCAGACTGCAGCGAGAGCTGGGCTCCGCCTGTGATCCCCAGTGAGTCACTGCTCCTGACAGCTGGCCAAGCACCATCCTCTCACCTCAAGGACGGGTGATCCCTGTCTGCCAGGGGGATGGGAGGGAGGAGGGAAGACGGACTCCTCCACAACTGAGCAAACACTGGGACTTCACACTGGCAGAGGTCCGGCCTGAGAACTGCAGGAGTCCTGCCCCCGCCCAGCAGCAGACCCGCATCCAAAGAGAGCCTCACTGTGCAAGTATGAAGCTGCAGCGCAGCAGTGAACTCGCCCCACTGAGAACACACTGTCTCTGTCTCGTTGCCTGATCCTGCACAAACTAGGTAATGTGCTCCTGGCGCCCGACCGCAGCCCGCTCGGTGCCAAGCTCAGGGCCTGACACAACGGCAATTGTGCAGCAAGGCAGAGTGGATTCCCAGGGCATTAATCACTCCCCCCCCCAGCCTGCCTGTGTGCATGCTCAGCACATATTAACATTACCTCCATGGAAAGACTGCCTACCCCATTTTGGCTGTGGAGCGTGTCGGGTCCAGCGTGGGCTTATGAAAGGAGGGACCAGAATGAAATGATGGCCATTAACTCTGTTACAATATCATTTTGAGACCTTCAGCACAGACTGGATCAATCCACAGCAGCCAAGAGAAGGCATTTACACATTGACTCGGACAACTACTTCTATCCTCCCGCTCTTCTAACAGCTGAAATTGGGCAGGGTAAAAAGTCTCAAATAAGGAACTCATCAGCACCACACACAATTGTCAGGCACTTCTCAAAGTGCCATCGCTTAGATGGAAGTAGACCTACTGAAGACGGTGATATAAATGCCCTTTTTGACGATAAGGGTGAGCAAATGAGTCTGATGACTGTCTGCACCTTAGAAACGGCAGTTCTGTCTTCCCTGTTTTTGCTGAAAGTCGCTGAAGCAAGGATTTCAAGCACTTAAGAGATAAGGCAGCAACGGAAAGAGAGCAGTTTAGGCTGATTACAAAAAGTATTAACAGCCTCAGGAAAAGAAGAGATCCAAAGGGTTTGCAGGCAGCTAATCCAGTGGTAGACCCAAAGCACTGATCAGATCACGAGATAAAAAGCAGTAATGGATGTATGCCGCAAATTTAGCAGCAAGGAAACCAGACTTCACAGGCACTATCACCACTTGCCCCTCTAAATACTTTTCAGCTTCTCACTCCAGAAGCAGCGCTGTTAGACTATGACAGCACTGTAACTGAAAAACTAACATTTCATCAAACAGACCAAAACATGCAGTGTGGGCTTCCACAGACACCCTTGGGTTGCACTAGAGGGACAAGTGGATTCTCATGCAGCAGATGTCTCAATCTCCATAAAAACATTAGAGCCTGCCTGAGCAGTAGACCAGGAAGGAGTCAGATTCCCAGAAATGTAAAAGAGTCAAGTTTGTTGCAGAATGGTTAAAGAAATTAATATTAAAAATATTAAACAAATACTGTCAGTGGTCTTTTTTTTTAAATTAAAAAATGCCATACATTTCACTTACATCTTTTCCTGCCTCCTTTCACTCACTATTGCTCAATGCCTGCTCACTGAAAACACAATTCACTCCCAGAGATAGAGATGCCCCTCAGCCCCGTTCAATGCACCCTCCAGCTGCTGGGTCTGGCTTTGACAAGACATTTGCTGCAGCTCTTGCTACGCTCTAAGCTGCAGGACTGGTACCTAACATGCAGTGGAGGGAAATCAGAAGTGATGCTTGGCTTCTCATGCCCTTGTGTCAAGAACAGAAACTTACTTATTACATGTCGAGGCATTCCTACCCTTTATTTCTGTTCCTCCTTGTGGTTTCCAAATCTGGGCAGCCTACCTTCCCTCCTCCTTACCCCACTGCATCTGCACAGCCTGCGGAGTCCTCATCCACACTTCATAGGTAGGACATTCTCTGCACACCAGCACACCCTGAATGCTCACACCAGCCTTCAGAGTTCCTGCCACCTGCAGTCACTCCTCCTGCTCAGAGCAGAACATGTTGGTCTGTAAGCTCCTGGAGGTCCTTGCTCACTTGCACATTCCTGGGTGGGATAAAAAATACCCTGTTGAGCCAGGCCACCCAGGCCCTTACTGGAGATAGTGCCAATGGAGGGACTGCAACTCTGGCAAACTGCAGAGCTGACCCTATGAATCCTGACGGAATGGACAACACAGCCAGCAGGGCAAAAACTCGACTAACGGTGTGGTGGAGAGGAGCCTTCTGCCACCGGGGAAATGCTGACTGCTGCAGCCTCTTTTCAGGACATGTTGCTTGTCTCAGCAGATCCTAAAAAGCCCCCCCCACCGAGCTTCACACAGTGGGGAACACAAGCTCTCCTCTTCTGCACTCCACCTCCTAACTCCACATGGGTCTTGGGAGGAATTGGAATCTCCACATTTTAAAAGGAAATAGCTTCTTTTGCTTTGTCTGTGACCTGATACACCAAAAATCATTGAAATGAATACATTTAGTTCGTATAATCAAGCCCTCCAGAACAAGAAGCACCAAGGACAAGGGCAGTTTAAGCAGCCTCTGGCCTCCCACCACATGTGCGACAGTTTGGGATATTTACCGCATGAGCTCTGACATGAACCACACAAGTCATTCAAGCCACTGCTGCTTCTCCCCAGCTGGGTCCTGGCTGTCACCGTGCTCTCACCTGCTCCACAGCAGGATGTGGCTGAGGGCAGGCTGGCAGCATTTGTGTGGGCTAAGAACAGCTTGAGAAGGAAGGACGAAGAGCTTGTGCTGGGTCAGTCGGCCAGCAAATGAAAGTAATCTGGAAACGTGAGCACAGCATCAATTTTTAACGCAAAGCAGAACCCCTTGCCACAACATGCGAGCAAGGAGATGGTGATGGATATTTAATCTCTGGCACTGAGGACCCAAGTATGCAAAAGCCAAACCACCATCTTAGGAGACAATAGTTTCCCAAACTCTGTATGGAGTAGCTACGTGCACCTGACAGAACCCATTCTCTTCTCCCACGCCAAGGCACATGGTTGTCTCTCTTGCCATTTTTGCAGACAGGCTAAACCAATACAGCACAGACTAAAGAACAGACAAAGCCCCAAGAGCAGCAGGACTCCTGCTGTGCAGTACCCATGCCTGGGTTACTGCGGGTAAGTAGCATACAATAGCAAAATTAGACACTACACCTTGAGTATGTTTCCAAAACAGGTTGAACTGGGGCTACAAGGACACTCCCTAACACTGGAGCACTTGACTTTGCACCCTGAACAATATTTTTCAAGATAGCTTTCGGACAGAAGCTCATTATGATGCTTTGGTTGCTAGGCAGGTTGTCCAGAAATCTGGAAATTACTTAAATTTGATTTGGAAGCTCTGCTCTTTGCTGCCTTTGCTCCTGTTCTGCACTGCTCATTATCTCCAAAGAACCTAAATCCCTGGCAGGGGCTCTGCTGATACCAGGCATCACCTGGTCTTTTTCCTTTCAGAGTCCCTAGGTGCTCCTAAGAAGGAAGAAATAGTTTTTATTTCCAAACAGAAAGATTCTAAAGATAGGACAAAGTAAAAGCTGTGTTACTCAGAAATGGGGTTGAGCAATTTTTTGAATGTGATTAGAAAAATACTTTTGCTAGAGGTCAAGAGGAAATTATCAGTTAAGGTAGTGAAGCGCCAAGGTAAGCACAACTTAGGCTGTCCAACCCAAGCTCACATCGCCACCATCACAAAGTCCATCCGAACAGTCACCCACTGCAGGGTCACCTCAATGGCACGCAGAATCCTGAAACAGCGAGCAGAGCCAGTGCTCAGCAAGGCTCTGAGTGTCACTCCTTTCCCCTCCCCTCCCACTCAGTTCCTCCCATCCTATTGCCAAGTTGACCTTTCTCTAAATTCTTTGTATGTTGATACTAGTTTTTAACGTCACTAGGGAGCAGCTGGAGAGAGAAATGAAATCTTTAGCCTTGGCAGAGCAGAGGATTTCAAGAACAGAACAGCACAAGCGTCAGCTCAGAGATGTGGGCATTACTGGTGCTATGGAGGACCTTGCAAACAAGGACACATTTAGACACAATGCTCAGCACGACTTGCAGCCAGAGGAGTGAGTCAAGATGAGGGGGAAGATGGTGACGTCTCATGGCACGGTAAAGAGGCTGTATTTGGCAAAGCACCTGCAAAACTGCAAATTATGATCTACAAACTCTTTTAGATATTTTGCAGAGGAAAAGATAGAATTGCAATGGATATGAAAGATATGAAAGATGTGAAGGGAGAGAGAGCCGTTTCAGAATAAACTGAAAGTTATGGAAACATGACAAACCTCAAACCAGATGTTAATCCTTACGATACAACTGGAGGCTTCCTAGGTACTACGGCAAGAATCAGATGCAAAAGGACAGAGGTAGTGGGAGCACATCAGATGCCAGGAACAGCAGCAGAGATGTTTGAACTCAGAGACCAAATTGTGCCAAGGACGAGATCATCAGGGTAAGCGAAAAGGTCACCATAGGTGCAGCAGCTGCCTCTCAGAAGGTGTCGAGGGTGAGCCAAGCCTCCAGCCCCTGGCAAGGCCACTGGAGGAGGCGCCTCCAATTCATCTCTGTTAAAGTACAAGGTGACAGTGTAAGGTTGGTGGCAATGCAGAGGGATTTGCATTTGCTGAAGTGAGAACAAATGGGGAACTCTCTTGAGTTTCTCTTCTTAGGCTGGCACAAGCAGAGCTCTCAGAGTAGCACCTCTGGAAGGCACAGCGCTGCAGCCTGGCGCTTCTGTTCTCTGTGTGCAGTCGCCTGTGCCACCCTTCACTGATGCTACTGCTCCAGGCTCATGGTGCCAGATCACTTCAGGCCCTGGATATCTGCATCGTTTCTACAGGGCCAGGTGCGCCCCTGCAACAAGCTGTCCAGCAATGCCAGCTACCACCCAGCTGCGTGTCTGTCTGGTGAGTGACCACACCAAGTTACCACCGCCTGCACACACACGGCTTAAGAGACCAAACTCCTAATGGACGGAATGTGGGGAGCAGATGGGCATCTCCCATGGTGCCCCACAGCCGCTCCATGCAGCCGAGGTGCCCAGAGTGCTCCTGGGGCAGCGTGGGCACTGTGGGACTGAGCCGGTGGGGCTCAGCAGATTGGGCTGGGCACGCAGGGCTGGGGAGCCACATGCTGCCGCAGCCTGGCTGCTGGCAAGAGGGGAGAGCACCCATCCGACCTCGCAGAACCCACCCGAGCTAGCACCACAACAGCCAGGGCCACTCGCCACCCTCGGGCCGGCCAGCGGCCCTGGGCAGCCCTCGGGGCAGGCAGGGCCTCGGCCCCGGTGGGGCGGCACGGGNCCGAGGCCTGTCTCTCGGGACTCCCGGGTGACATGGGGACATTCCTCTTTGCAGCACCGCTTGGCCTCAGACTACGAGGCAGCCCCCTCGGCGGCCCACGGAAACACCCCAACGTGGGACACGCTGCCCAGTGTGGGGTGCCAGGCGCAGGGACGTGGGGAGCAGCCACCCCCGTAGCCACCAGGCAGGGCACTGCACCTGCACACCACGCACCCGTGCCAGAGCGCCGCAGAGCACCCAGGAGCCCAGCACAGAGCAGAACAGGCAGCTGCCTTTGCAAACTTTCTTTGGCTTCATCCCTTCAAAGCTCTGCCGTGTTGCAGACGCGAGCCAGTGCCAGGGCTCCCCTTCCCTGCTGTTGCCTTCACCAAGGAGTCTCCTGCTGCCTCGTGGCACCTTCGGCAGCAGCTGACGAGTGGGTCTACGCTGTCCATCTGGTGCAGTCTTGGTTTTGCTGCTAGGAACTGGCTTGTCTGCTTAGATACACTGTAAAACCATGCCAGAGCACCAACATGGAGAAAAGCAAATGTCTTCCAGGCAGAAAACTGACAGGGAGGGCCAGTTTGTGCATCACACAGGGGTCAGGCACGCCATGTACTGTGGCTTCTGTCCTGGTAAGCCAAAAAAAGCCTCTGTGCCCCAAGGGATACCATCCCTCAGCAACATGCTGTAAAGCCCTGAGTCTCTCAGCCCCTAGAGCAGTTATTGCCGTTTAGCTCTTGTTTGTGCATTTAGCTACACTTCTCCATAGCAACCACCCAGATCCCAGCTTGGCTTACCACCAGGCACTAGTGGGGTATGCAGAGCGCGTCACACGCCGTTAGAGTCGTGTTAGTATGTGCAGAGGCTGTGTGCTGGCTCCCCGTCTGCTCTCCTGAGGTGGGGACCCACACTGCTGGCGTGGTGTTAAGCCGTTGGCAGAGGGCCTGAAGCTGTGTGAAGAGCTAGGTGGTCTGCCCTGCAGGTCTGGATGCTTGTATATGGTTTGCTGGAGCTGAAGAATGGGTGCCAGCTCCTGCCACAGGGCTCTAGATGTCCTCTGATCCAAAATTTCTGCTGTTCTTGCCTGTCAAGTTTTGAGCTATTTTTGTCATTCCACTCTGTCCTGCAGCCTTTCAGGTCACTGCCATAACCCTCTGCTGACATCCCCAGAAAAGCTGTCTCGCTCTTCTTTGAGTTCAGCTATTTGTATTTTCTCTTTTTCTGCCTCCTCCATGCCAGCCACAGAAAGAAACATGGACTGAATGCACAGAGTCCCATCTGCCCTCCCCACTGAGGTGTCTGCTCATCCCAAGATCCTCACAGTTTTACTTCTAAGAGTTTTGGTTCATTCTTCTGGGCTTGGCTTCACTGTGTTTATGTGTCTCTCCAGTGTCTGCATACAGTTCTGGTCTCTTCATCTCAGAAAGGGTCAAAGAGAATGGAAGAAGGTTCAGAGGCAGGCAGTAAGGATGCTCAGAGGTATACGAACAGACTGTACAGTGAACAACCGTGTAGGCTGGGACTCTTCAGCTTGGAAGAAGGATATAGAGTGGAGGAAGGGGTCTACAAAATCCTAAGTGACCCAGAGAGGAGGGGGAGGATCGACTGTTTGCTGTGGCTTCTGACACAAACCTGTCAACTGCTTTTGCCTTGACTGGAGCCTCAAAAGAATGTGAAACCACTGTGCTGCAGATGTTATGTCCAAAGGTTTAGCACCGCTTTTAGCTTATGCATCTTGCAACACTGGGGGCTAAGTTCATGGCAAGCCTCTGGGAGGCGTGCTTAAGAGAGAGCTGCCTCAGAAACATTTTGTAACCATGTTTTCACGTGGCGAGCTCAGTCACGGCCAAGTGGAGCTTTACCAAACTGTTAAACACAGAAATATTCAGAGTGGGCAGAATGAGCTGGACAAATCCCAGCCCAGAGAGCGACAGTCCTCCAGGATCCCTTTTGTAGGGAAAAAGCGTTTGACTGAGACTCTTAGTTTTGTTGCTACACTGCCAAACCCACAGCAGCCTGTGAGGGTGAGTGACGTGGCCCCCTGGGCTGACTGTCCTGTTCTAAAGAAGAAATCCCCTCCTCTGACTGTGCCCTGGAAAGTATGGGGAATTGAGATGGTCCTACATTTTCTAGGACCACAAGAGGGCAACATGAGAGCACCCGTGGCACTGCTGGGATGCATTGGCACAAACAGATCTGTGCAAGCTGAGCACCACCCTTGTCTAGCGACCACCCATCTGAATTTGCTAACTGAAAGCTTCTCTGTAGGAGCCCTTTCCTTGCTCTCAGCTTCATGCACATCCTCAGACGTGAGCAGTTAGCTCAGCCAGCAGACCTGGTGCCACGGTTGGGGGCAGCTTTATCTTCCCGCACATGGGTGAGATATGTGGTGACAGCAGACCCTTCATGCTTCTTGAGGCCAGGCTGCGGGACACAGGGTGGCTTCACTCATTCTGCCTGCATGTCCACCAGGCAATCTTTTGGCTGAATGTGCAGACACGTGGCTTCAAACAGGAAGGTCCAGGATCTGGAGTGATGCTGCTTGGCCTGATCAGGGTGCTAAACCACAGAGGATTTTGAACATCTCAGCCTCATTGTCCTTTTCACTTCCTTCCACCACCAAAGGTTAAAAATTAGAGAATCTGAATTCAGCTTTGTTTGTGAATGTGGTACTGGCCAGTGTCTCCAGTCCACACTGGCCTCTGCATCCTGAAATCACTCACAGCCATGGTTAAATGCACTACTATTCCTGGCACTTTTTTGCATTAGCCTGTATAAATACCCTGTGAGGGACAGTTTGCTCTGCCTTTCCAAGAACAGTCATGACAACGAAACAGCATCTGTTAGCAGGCAGAACTACAAGAGAGTATGTGAGCTGCTAGGGCTGAAAATGCCACTAGCACCTTGAAGCAGAGACAGAGGAGGAGGTGACAGTGAGGGATGAAATGCAGAATATTGCCTATGTGGTGGGGGGGTAGAGGTTGCTCACAAGAGACGAAGAGATGTTTGCAAAAGAGGATGAGCCAGGGGATGTCTGTGGGACACTCTGGACAGGCTTGAGACATTCAAGAGAGCCGGTGCAACAGAGGTCTATATGGGGGACATTGGGATAACCAGCCTAGGAAAAAATCACCGGGGCACATGGGTGGGACTTTTTATCCCTCTATTATTTATTTTCTATGAAGAATGCTCCTCCTCAAGATATTTTTACCATGGAAATAATCAGCTTTTTCTACTCTTGCTTCCACTCCAAACCTGCCCACGCAGCTTAAGCAGCATTTTAAGAGCTAGCCTGTACTACCCCACCTCACTGAACTATGGATCATATCTTCCCTAACACAATTACAACTAACATGGCTTGTGCTGTACTGCACAGCAACAATGCTGGCATCAAGCATCTACACTTCCCTGTTGCACAGTGACAGGATCACAGTTCAGGGTATTTGTCTCAAAGGAACATCAAATCACCTGTCTTGCACTCCTACTTATGACCAGCTGTCAGGCCTCACCTAGTTGCTCCTGTGCTCAGACGAACAGTTTGTGCTGACTTAGAGCAGATCCTTCAGTGAGCCATCTGGCCTGAAGACATAAGGAGACAGGATAATCCTTGGCTTTTGCCAGTGTGTATCGTTTCAGCTGTCTGACTACAAAGAATTCAAACCAGCTACCAGATAGTCCCATCTGCACATCTAGATAAATGTGACATCAGCCTGGAGATGACCTTGAACCGCCACCTCCCAGTGCTGCATTGCTACTTGTGGTATAGCCAACCAGCGATAGCTGTGCTATGTGTAGGACAGACTGTTCAGAGCTGGTCACAGCACCGGCTGCTTTAAAACTGACCTCCTCCTAACTTCAGGGTCTACAGGCAGCAAACATCCTTACCTGAGAGAGAAGCATGGTGCCTGCACCCAGAATTCACATGCCCAACTTGTGAGTGCAGAGCTCTCCAAGATGGAGCAAGTTCAGGTGGAGAGCTCAGCAGCTACAGATCACTACCTGGGGAACTTTAGCCCAGGCACATTTTGTTGCCAATAATTTCACGATTTGCTCAAGCATTAAATACTTCCTCGTTTAATAACCTAATAATTTGGTCTAGTTTCACACTGGACTGTTGGAAAGTTCACTGGCTGGAGTCATCAGCCAGGCCTGGTATAAACAGCTTCCCCCAGCTTGCAGCCAGTGAGCGGTCCTCATCTTTGGGTCCCCCGGCGGGTGGCTCTTGGCACTACCTTCTTCTGCAGGGCTTTGTTCGTGCGTGTGCCTGAGGCTTTACGCTCTGGGGGCTTCCTCACCACATCTTGTTTGAGCTGGAAATGCACCTGAAGAAAGAATAAAAATCACTGTGTTATACTCTGTGTGTGCTCTGCTGGCTCCAGGGTCTGCAAGACTTGCCTCTGCCGCTAGCCTTCTAAGCTGACTCCTGGGCCAAGACAAGCAATAAGGGGCCTTGGCCTGTATTACGATACAACAGAAACTCAGTTCTTAAATCAGCTGGAAACTTTTTTTTTTCCTGTGGAAAATGTTGTGCCAAATATTAACAACATTTCTTATGCAGAGAGCTGCTCCTGTGGCAGTGTGATGTCCTAGGAGAGTTTGGAAGATGAGCTGTGAAAGACAAGGGACTGAGCTCTTGCTCTTTCAACTTTTCTCACCAGAGAGTAGAGAAATAGCATTGCTTTGCATCTCTGTGAATATGTAATACGCAGGATGGTTTACAACAGACAGTCCTGTTTCAACTGCATCTTGTGAGCTAAATCCTGCTTAACTGGCCTTAAGCAACCAAGAAAAAAGTTCTGAGAAAAAAACCTCCATCCACTACAGCCACGCAAGCAGGTACAAGAGGAAGAAGGAGACAAGGGACACAGCATCAGATGAACAGGTAACTGAGAGGCCATACAGAAAGGTGAAAACTGGAACAGGCCTGTGTGGGTTTCCTGAGGGAGGAATGGGGTGAATAGTGGGTATAGGAGGTGCTGCAGGGGCAGAGAGAAATGGGGACAGGAGGGCTGCTGCATGGGGAGATCTGCAAAAATCAGACCATGAGGGAACAAATCAGTCTTCTACAGTAATATTGTAAAAGGGAAATCTATTTTAAAAAGGGAAGCCAAAGAGCTGGGTTCTTAACCTAGCAAAACAAAGGCTGGGACTGGGCTTGACAGCTCTCTATAAATACATAAGGGAATAAATACCAGGGCAGAAGAGGAGCTATTTAAAGCACAACATTGGCATAAGAACAAATACGGATAAACTGACCGTAAGTAAATTTAGGATGAAAATTAGAAGGTTTCTACTCCGGAGAAAAGGGCTGCTCTGGAAGAACTTCAGAGGCCGGGTAGAGTGGGATGAAGAAACGGAGGGTGGGAGAATCACCGCAATGTATTTACAGCAGAGCCTGACCAGTGTACATGCAGCGAAAGAAATGATGGGCCAGGATGCTGCGGCTGGGGGGGTTCTTGTCGGTCCTTAGAGGAGGCTGCGTCTGTGGTCCCATCATGTTCACAAGGCAATAGCAGGAGGAGGAATCACCACCCGTTGTTTTTATAGCCAATTCCTAGTTGTCCAGCCTGCCCTCAGAAAGCCGCTGTAGGCGCCATACTGGTGTCAAGAACACCTTATCTCTCGAAGACGCTTGGCTATTATTTGTTGGCACCACCCAGTTTCCATTTGTCTTCAATGCTCATGCCATAAAGAAAGGCAGACTTCAGCCTCTTGCTGCGAGTCTGATGAGGTGTTTGGCCCCAGGCAGGATACAGATGAGAGCAGAGCACGGAAAGCCACAAAACCAGGTGCATAACGGAGACTCAGGGAACAGATGCTGTCTCCACATCATGTCCTGCAGAGTGGCGAGGACAGAGGAAGAGGTAAACAGTAGCAGCAAGGGGCTGCTCCTCATGGTCAAGAGGCTAGAGGAACACAGGAGCTGATACAGCAGCGAGCTCCCTAAGGAAGTGAGAGGCTCATGGCATTACCTTCACCCTGTCCCTCTCTGTGAGCAGTTGGGAACTCTATGCCTGCCAAAGCAGACAGCCTGTAGCCACTGGCAAAGCTCTATATCCCACCTCCTTTCTCTACTGCTCACTAGACATCCCCCGCTGCATTTCTTTCTCCCTGGAGTGAAGGCATTTTGAGACATCCTTGTGACTCTGCAGCCTGACTCACCACTGAAGGTGCAGCTGGGCCCACAGTTGTTGTTACCGTCTGGGGCTGGTACCCCTCTGCAGAGGCTGTGACAGTGTAAGTGCCCGGCAGCAGCAGCCGGAAATAATCCCCTGTATCACCTGGAATACAAAGCAGGAAGAGAAAGCACTCAGGACACACACAGAACAGGGCAACAGATATTCCTGTAGGTCTTGCTGAGTGTACTTTCTTGAGAATGTGTAACTTTCAAAAACCAGGCAATTTTTGGCCTTCCTTCCAAATCTGCTGGCTACCACACGGCTGGATTCCCACTGGTAGACTGCAAGTGGTATCTCAGTGCCACGGAGTGGAGGTCAGTCTGCAAGTAAGCGCCAAACAAAAGGGGATGGTACAGCAGCTCTGGCTGTGTCTGTGCAAGGAGGCTGCAAATTTGAGCGCTCGCCAGTCAGATGACAGGACAGCTAAGGACAATCAGAGCTCTACTCTGACTCCTTATGTATAACACAATCTTTAATGCCCATCGTATACGATGTTGCCATTTTTGTGTTATCAGCGGGGTTTTAATTGCTCATTGGCTCAGTGGCTCCCTGATGTTCCCTGCATTAGGAAGCCCCAGGGGCACACTGACGGACTGTGTACTGGTGTCGTTAGGGTCAGGGGATGGCCAACAGTGGGGCAGCAGCACATTATGGATTACTTTGACAATTTGAGTATGTTCCCATCTATGGAACTGAATGGGTGTTGCAAATTTGAGTAGCCACTACAGCCAGCCTGTGTTAGTTTGGCTTAGGTGGGGCTAATTGTTATGAGTGAGATACACAAGTCAGGGACTTCCAAGGGAAAACAGGGAGAGTGGCTGGCAGGTCAAAGGGAGTAATTTTCTCTCCCTTTTCAGTCCCAGGGAGGCTGCACTTGGATACTGTGTCCAGTTTTGGTGTCCTCAGGTCAAGAGAGACATGGGAGAACCAGAGCTCCTGACCCACAGGGATAGCTCAGGTCCCATGAGAGCTGCAGGAGCCAAGTGGGCTCAGCCTGGCCAGGAGGAGATGGGGAGGGATCTGCTCACAGATGGCAGCTACTCAAAGGGCAGCTACAAAGGTGATGGAGCCAAACTCCTCTCAGCAGTGCCAGGCAATATTAAAAAGGGCCAGCAGCCACAGATGGCATCTTGGGAGCTTTAGGGTGGATCAGGGAGCCCAGCTTCTCTGTGAAGGTGGTGCAGGCCTGGCAAAGGTCAGAAGAGAGGCTGTGAATCTCCATCCTTGGGAACCAGTGAGAATTGGCCAGAGGAAGTGGTGGCTGATCAGAGCCAATGTTGGGAACAATTCTGTTCCAAGCAAGAGGTTGGACAGGAGATCCCTGAGGGCCCTTTCCAGCCAGTGCCTCTGAAATTTGGTGATCTCTTGCATACTCCCCTTTTCTATGCAGGTTGGCCTAAGTGCCAAATATTAGCATGTTACTGAGTCACAGACCTATGGCCCAAAGGAGTTTTGATGATTTCATAGTCTGATCTCTGAAGAGCTGGGATATCGGCTTTTTTCAGCAGCTGGTCTGGTTGGAGAAGGGTGTTTATGAAAAGAAGGCTAAGATCAGCCAGCAAGAGAGAAACCACCACAACTTGGATAAACTAAAGTGGCACTTCATTCTTAGTCTAAATTTGTCTAGCTTGAACTTTCAGTCTTTCATCTTGTTCTCCCATTGTGTCCATTGCTATCAGCTATTCAGCTCTGTGTAGATATTTAAGACACTTGAGTAGATTATTCCCTCAATCTTCTCTTTGGCTATATACAATTATATTTTCTCCTCTCTCAGATAAAATAGGAGCTGACTTTCTCAAGTCCTTTATGACAAGGTTCGCGTTCCAATTCTCTTGCTTTCCTAAGTCTCCCCTGGTCCAGGATGCACAAGCATATTTGTCTCAGCTAGTGTTTTTGGGAAACACTATACAGGCCACACATATTACAGCCTCACATGCTGATCTCCTCCCAGATACCCAGATAGCCTCTGAGAGGCCGTATCCAAAAGGGACACCATGCAAGAAGACCAGTAACCCACCAGAGGTGATGTCATGGCTGATTCCCTGGACAGAAATCACTGCTCCTGCAATGCCATTGTTGTTCTTGTCTGACACCATCCCTTTGATGCCCTGGTGAACCTGTAGGGAGGGAGACAGACTGTTGGGTTAAGGACCCTCTGCTCAAGAGGGTATTGCCAAGCACTGGAAGGGTGCAGAGCTCTGCCCGTCCCCCACCTTTCTCCATACCCTTGGCTCTCCTGGTTCTCCCCATCAGGGTCAGTCTAGGACACAACAGCCTCCCCAGAGTCCTCCAACTAGTGCAACCAATGAGCACCATGACTACCTCCCTTCCACTTAGTGCCTACTGGTCCGCTATCACCAGGGCCCATGGGGGCCTGCAGGTGAAGGATGTAGGTCTCAGGATTGCCCCCTTACCTCTTCAATGAAAGCAACAAGAGCCTCCCGGTTGGCCATCCACTGCCGCTCCAGGTCTTCTTTGGGGGGGAACTTGTTGCAGCTCAGTTCCAGGGTGATTTCAAAGCAGTTGGTGTAGAGGTAATTGAAGTCCTGCATGCCTGGAAAAGAGGAAGTGGCCAGGCAATGCACCCTTCCCTCCTCACTCCTGTGTCCCAAGCATCCTGACCCTTGTCTATCTTCTATCAGAGCTGTTTTGCTTTCCCTCTTTGCTCTGCAGGTACAGCCTTCTCCCTAAATGACAGCATGACTACAGCCTTTGCCCCCCACACAGCTCTCTCCTCTTGTGGCTGCTCGACTCTCTCCTTCAGCTGGATCGTTCACCACTACGCCTTCAGAAGCTCAGGAAGGTTGAGTACTGCAGAGGCTATCTGTCTCTTTCTAGCTCCTCTTCAATCTTTTTTCTAGCCTAATTTGATGATTTTCAGTTTCCTCATTGTGCCTTTTTAAATCAGATTTTTCAACGAGCCAGCAGCTACAAGAAATGTCTTCCCTTTGATCGCAGTGTTGAGTCTTGGTGGAGTTATACCATAGCATTTTCAAATACACTAAGAGATTCATGCTTCCTCCCTCCAGAGGCACATAGCAGGTCTCTGCAGACCTCTGCTATTGCTGTGGTTCTTTCCCAAGCCACTTCCAGTCTTCCCAAGCCATTTCTTGGTCTGAGATGCAGGCACCAGAATGGTGTCTAGTAAAGGGGCATATTGCTATTGCCACAGTCCTTCCTCAGACCATCTTGTCTGAGATTTATCTATTCCTTCACCTTTCTTCAGGTCAACACCTTGCTGCGGGTGGTGCTCACCTCCCCAGCCCTTACCTTTGCTCAGCGAGTACCAGGATGCCCCATTTGTGATGCCATCAGCAAAGTAGTCCCCGCAGTTCCAGCCACGGTGCATCCAGCTGTGGGCGTATGAGTAGGTCTTGGCCAGCTGGAGAGAGAGCAGCCAGCGGTCACCACTCCAGCACTGCGCAGCTGGGTACCCTGCCTGGCTCTGGGCAAAACATCCTCCCTCCTGTATAGGTGTCACCGGGGAGCATGGGAGGGAAGTCAGACAGGAGACAGCTCTTGCATTTTACTACACAGCACAAGGCAGCCAGGACCTCTACGAAACACAGCCAGGTGAAGGCGGAGGAGGAAGAGCAGAAATCTGAGAAGCTTGAGGCTTGCTGATGGCAAAGATGGCTTCTGCCCTGCTCCTACTGAGACAAGGGGAGTAGAGGGCACTTTGCCCACGTGGGGGCACCCAGCCCCATCACTGCTGCCCCCCCCCCAGCAAATGGCACTAACAATGGGAGTAGATACGCAAGAAAAACTAACCAGTCTCAGTCCTGATGCAGATACCATATCTATTAGGGGAATCTGGGTTAGGAAAGAGTTTGGGCAACTTCTGGTTCTAGCAACTGCTTGTTTATTGCCCTTATTAAGATCACTGCTTATTTTTAGACACAAAAGCAGAGCTCAAATTTGGCTACAGCATCCAAAGCCAGTCC
Organism: Baryphthengus martii; assembly: GCA_013396935.1. NCBI lineage: Eukaryota > Metazoa > Chordata > Aves > Coraciiformes > Momotidae > Baryphthengus > Baryphthengus martii. Next base: position 683,969 of record VWZK01017152.1, read on the forward strand.
TTTGCATAAGACACAGTTTAAGAGAGATCAGTGTTTGCATTTTCTAAGGGAAACTCTATACTCTTATATTATGGTTCAGAGGCTGGCGTGATCTCGTTCTGTCAGCAGGAAAACAGTTACTTCACTACATTTCTGACTTCTGAGGCTATGTGGGTATCGTTAGCCTACACCCCAGACTGAAGCCTCTCTATATCTGGGTCCAAGCACAGCCTTGATCCCAGCAAGTCCTGGCAAACTCCTGCACAGCCTCTGCTTCCAGACAAGGCTGAACTCCAGCTCAGACTTTTCTCATTAACTGTTCCAATGCAAACTTGCTTTTTCTTGTGCTGGGTATTTCCTAATGGAAGCGGTGACTGAAGGCACTGTTTTCTGGGACATTTTAACAATGGAGAAAAACCACAGGCTTCAGCTAGCACTAGCAGGATCAGCAGCATGCACCAATACATTCCCTGATCCCTGCCTATGCTCCTGATGCTCTTTTTCTTGTATTTCTTATTCTTCACCATCCACAAGCTTCTGCTGGGCACCCACCTCCCTTATCATGCATTCTGCAGACACCCAACCAGACTCTGCCACCTCTCTAGGAAAAATAACCATATACATACTATGATGGTGCAGCAAAGGTGGGGGAAGGCTCCAGCTCTAGAAGAGCGGGATGATACTGAACGCACTGGTGGTATTGGGGTTATGGAGAACCCAAGCGTGGCACGAATGAGGAAGGGCCTCCTGAGGGTTACGACTGGCTTGTCTGTGTTGTGGGACCAGCTCACGGTGTGACTGCCCTGATCTGGCTCCCAAGCTGGTGGCTGGCAGAAATGCTGTAGTCTGCTAGAGGTTACTGCCAACACGTTTCTTGGCTCAGTTACTCAATGAGGCAGTGACCAAAGACTCACAGCCAGCTCTCGTGTGCAGGACGCAGCCAGGGCTGCAGGAATGCCCCTGACCACTGGGGCTGTGCTCACCTTCTGAAACAACTTGTCATCAGGAGTAGGCGTGTTGACCGTGTGCCGGTGGCTCCGAAACCGCTGGTCCTGAGACTTATCGTAAGGGTAGTTTGCCACCACTGCTCCACCGTGCAGATTGGCTGAGAGCACAAAGTTGTAGCTGCTGATCCACTGGATCACAGCCAACGTCTCTGGCTCCACCTGTGAGGAGAAGAGAGATGGGGACAGTGTGAAGCACTCAGCCACCTCTGGGCCAGCTGCTTGTCCATGCCATGCTGTGACACGATCAGTCACGACAGACCCTGCCCTGCAATGCGCCTGCTCTCACAGCTGCCTCTGTTCTCCACTGCCTGTCCTGATGTGTGGAGCAGGCTCCTCCTATGCATACCCTGCTACAGCTCTCCCAGCACAGCCCCGAAACCTGAGGTGTATTAGCCAGCATGTGCTACCTCCTCTGCCCTATGGATTGCAATCTTCTCCCCAAGCTGGCAGAGGTGTGAGCTGTGCTACAGGACAGGATTACATCATTTCTCTGCATGCAGAAGGCATGGAGAAAGAGACAAACACCATGCAAGCCAAAGGACATTTGGTTGCATGCTGAGCTACTCTAAGAGGATGCTGTAGTGCTTACAGCATCCCAGACCAGTACCTGGCTTTTCCAGTTGTCAGGCAGTGGGATGTGGTGATTTGGCCCACTGATTTCCCCACTGTAGTACATGAATGTGTTGAGGTCAGGGAAGTTGCGATTCAAGTCCACTCCATTGGCGTTGTTCCTCCCCGTCAAGTACCCGTTACTGTCTGGGCCCTGCAGAGCAAAGGTGCATCATGGGGGTGGGTACAGGGTGGGTGCCGGCAGGCTGGGTGTCAAGGCAGCAGGGACTAGCCATCATAATGGCACTTCAGTGCCTTTGAGTCGCAAAATGAGTGCTATTGCTGGCAGGAGAATAAAGAGTATTGATACTGACAGGGAAAGTCAGTAACTTCATTTTCCAGGGTGACAGAGCAAGGCGCAAGTCAAATAAACAACTCAACTGAAAGAGCCATTAAGAAAGTATCTCTCTGAGGTCTAGTGGTACAAAGGAAGGGGTGAGGTTTCATGGAGGGGACTAGAGGGCTTCACCTCCACCCCATCCGTCATGTCTCTGTCTGCTCATGGCAGTGGCATTCAGCTGCCACTTCCTCAGCCTGGGATAGGGATTTGCATTCACCCTCCTGTGACAAGTAATTCCTTGGGAGGGTAAGACAGGTGTAGGAAGCCCTGTTAGGGCCAGCTGTGGCAGGACACTCAGTGCAAGCATGGGAGGTGAGAAACAGCGACACTGGTTGAGGGGGACAGATTTGACAGGGCATGGAGAGGAAAGATGCCCACTCCCCATAGCCACGGTGAAGGAGATCCTGCAGGGATTTGAAGGGCTTTCTGCCATGACCAGTCTGGAGGAGGCAATCGCTGTCTGGTACCTGCTTGGCAGCCACTTCGTACCCATCGGGGTTCATGGAGGGCATGATGTGGATGCGGGTGTCACGGATGAGGCGGGTAATGCGCTCGTTGCCCCGGCGGTACTCCTCACACAGGAACTCGGAGAGCTGGAGCAGCAGCTCACGGCCCAACACCTCATTTCCGTGCATGTTCCCAACATACTTGAACTCTGGTTCCACTGTAGAAGGCAAGAGAGTGACACAATCAGCCAGGGCTGGGACAAGGAGGGAAAAGCCAATTCCTACCTCAGAGAGCCTGGGCAAGCACAGGGGACACCCAGTAAATGGTGTGAAATGGCCCTTTCCCTTGGAAAATGCAAACCTCAGCAAGGAAGAAGTGGCATGGTTCTCATAAGAGCTCTCCTCCCTTTTGCCACAGCATCCCTGGGAGCAGCTCAGGCTCTCCAGTGAGTTTCTGCTCACCTTCAGAGTGCACAAGGGGATTTATTTGCAAGTGGTTTGGTCTCAGGCTGGGGAGAGGCAGTACAGAGAGACCAGGGAGCACTGGAAGGATTGCTGCTGTCCCAAGCCCTGGGGTGCTGGGGCCTCCCAGCTCTGCGGTGGGTGGCAGCGGAGGGAACAAGCCATTTCTCCCATCTCTGCCCTTCATGGTTTGCTCTCAGTGTCTCTCAACAGCATGGCACATTCCTGGCTCTGCATGATTTAAGGAGCTCTGCAGGAAAAAATCAATCTCTGGTTTGGAGTGAGCCATGCCCTTTCACTGGAAGGGCATGGTCACCTCCAGCTGCTGCTGTCAGCCCCTGACTCCAGCGCTGGTGGGAAGCAGCAGCAGTTTTCTCTCTCCCTCCCCTTTACCTACCTCCAAGGAAAGGTTTTAGGGGCTTCCTCTCCCTCAAGGCACAGGGACAAGAGCCTGGAGAAACCCTCAGCAGCTGTGTTGAATATGGATCAAACTGTCCCTCAGGCAGCTGCAGTATGAGCAAAAAGGTCTCTCGTCATTGCTTTTTCTAAAATGAGCTCTCGAAAAACAGACTTAGGAGTCCACAGGCAGATAGTGCCCAGAGCAGGACTTGCTGAAGGAGAGGCACCACATGTGAGGGATGGGTTATACTTTCCCAGAGCGTCTTTTAAAGCACTTACTTGTGGGAAAATAAAATGTCCCATTGCAGGCTGGAGTCAGCACTGGTAGGATGAAAGACTTCAGGGGAATTCAGTTAAAAAGGGAGCCTGACTTTCACATGAAAGAGTCAGGAAAAAATAGGGTGTCGTCACAAATGCTGGCTTGCCAGAGCCTGAGACTCCCATTGCACTGTGAGTTTTCTGGCCACCAGCAGTAATCAGACTCACAGGGGCAGCGAGCAGCCCTCCTGCCACGTACAGTGTCCATCAGCATCCCTGGGACAAAAGGCACCAGAGCCCCACATCAGGTATCTGCTGCTTCCAAAATCCCTCGTGCCTTTCCCTTGTGGGGAGAAGACACCACATCTAGATACGCTGAAGGCAGATTCTGAAAAAAAATGTCTATATTGGGCAAAAGGTTTTGCTTTTCTGTGTCTTTTGATTGCTGTGGCTCAGCTTAGGACACCACAGGTGGGCAACATGTTTTGACCTGGATAGATTTCAGGGACATGAGAACTAATTTAATTAGGTAATCCAGTTATAAACCCGATAAAAACGTCCTGGGATATGTCAGCTTTTATTTAAAAAAATAAGGTCTCAGCATGGATGATTCTTCTCTGCTTTGTTCAAGTCTGTGGCAGGGCTTATCAGCCTTTTTCAATATGCAGACCCCTAAACATTACTCACATGGACGTTTACTGCATGTGAAGCCCACTGACTCTAGGCTTGCTTTTTGGAGTTACTTTTTGTGGCCTTCAAGGAAATCCACAGTTTCCCAAAATCCTCATGCTACAAGCTGAAAGTGACAGCCTGAGGGTGGCCCATGCTACAAGCAGGACTTCCTACTGCCCTTCCAGCTGCTCCCCTGTTGTTCTGGAAGTCTAAAATCCAGTGGAGCTTTGCCAGTGCCTTCTGCTCAGTACTTCAAATCAGCTTCCGAGGTGCCCAGGGTGTCTTCAGTGCCATATAAGTTTTCCGGTACCAAAGAGGCCTAGTGTGGAGGTGGTCAGGGTGGGAAATCTTCCATCCCACCTCCCAGTACCCCTGAAGGTGATACTCTGGGCCACAGGAGGGGAGCAGTGTGCTCCCAGTGCAACATGTCTGTTGCCAGGCACTGGGTGTTGTGGGGTTTGAGAGGGCTGCTCTGCTGACGGGGACACAGATACAGGTCCTGCTCCCCCCTGCAGTGCTGTCAGTGGTTTTACACATGACTAAGCTGCCTGGACTTGTTAGCCCCTGTGTTTAACCACACCAGCCAGGATTTGAAAAGGCAAAAGATCCTGCAAAGTATAGGCAGAGCCCTGTCCGCATCTGTAGCCCAGGGGCACACAGTGGGGAAGCAAGGGAGCCCTGTGTGAATGTCTGGAAAGCCGGCTGGTACCCTCAGGTCCCCAGGCACACCTGGCTGCCAGCAGGGTCTGGCTCCACAGTCTTCATGCCGCAAAGCTCTGCAGGGCCACGTGGCAGCAGGTAGAGAGCCCTGAAAGCAGCCTGTCACAGGGGCTGCACAGCCCGCAGGGCTGAGGGAATCCAGTGCCTGCTCTGTCAGGATCCCTCACGTGCAGGCCACGGGCTTTGGTGTCTGGAGGCGGAAGGGCTGGACTCTTCCCTCCTGCCACTATCCATCAGCAAAGGGTGGAGGGTGGGTGCTGCCTCACCAAGTCTGCAGGGCACGTGGGGTGCTGGGATGGACTCGATCAGGTTCTCAGGTTAGCTTGTGCTGAAAAACCAGAGCTCCGTCCAAAGTACGTGCCCGGGCCACGCAGCAGCTCACACAACCACGGTACACGCATGCGGGATTTGAGCGCGCATCCCTGGGCTAGCTGTGAGCACTACCTGACACCCAGGCCTGCCTGGAAAGGGAGACACACCCCATGCCCCAACAGTGCCGCGTGGCAGGGAGCACGGCGTCGAAAGCCCGGCCCCTCCAAACTGCCAACCCCATGCCGCTGTACTTACGGGGCTCATGGATGCCCGGGTAGTCGCTGAACTCCAGCACGTAGAGGTGTCGGCCCTCAACGCTGCGGCCGATGCTGTAGATGCGGGTGACGTAGGGGCACTGGCTCTGCACGCGGAACAGGGCCTGCACCATCTCCTCGTAACGGTGGTGGAGAAAGCTGAGGGCGGCCGTCACCTCGAACAGGAGCAGGGCTCCCACGAGGGACCGCAGCCACCGTGCCATCCTCCCGCGGCGCTGGGCGCCCAGAGCAGCTCCGAGCCCCCGGCTCCCTCCCGCCCGGGAGCTTAAAGTGCAAACTCCAACCAGCTCTTTCCAGTTGCCGAGTGCCAGCCCCCTGCACCTGCGGGCGGGGGGCGGNGAGCCGCGCCCGCTCTCCTGCCCCATCTCCTGGGGAAGCAGAGGGAGACATCGCCCTAGGCTCAGCCTGTCTACCAGTCCCTCTGCCCCGGCCCCTGCTCACACGAGAGCCCCGCTGCTCCCAGGATAAACAGACGGGGACCGCGTCGCCCTCCCCGCAGCTGCCTCCCCCGAACAGCCTAGCCGGCACGTTGGAGGGGGAGGACAGGGCAACATGGGGTTTGACGCAGGATTTGTCTGCTGGGCAGGTACCAGCAAGGAGAGCTCTGCTCAGAGGCCTGATACTGCTGTTCGCTGAGAGTGAGCGTGATAATGAGCTCCAACAAAGCACTGGGGAACTAGCAGCAGAAGAGAGCACAATAGCCTAAAAGCAGATAAAAATGCCCTGCTGTCTGTGAAGAAAGAGTTGCATGCTGTTTCTGGATTTGGGAGAAGCTGGTTCCTCTCCACCCTTGCCCCAGTGGGCAGCAGTGACCTCAGGCTCTCTGTGCTCTGCCCATGGACGGGTGCAGCTGTGGAAGGCTGATGGGCTTTGCAGCCTTACCCCATCCGGCTAAAACTCCAGCAGCTTAGTGGCTCTGACAGAGATCTTTGTTAGGACATCTCTGACACAGAGCCCAAACACAAGCATGACCAACCAAAAGACTTACTTACAATCATGGCTGGACATGCCAGAAGAAAGGCTCCGTTTGGTAACATGAGCATGCCATGCTGCTCTGCCCAGACTACACTAGAAAGGAGCTCCTCCTGCCATCAGCAATGGGCTTCTCAGTAGGGTTCGGCACTTTCCCTTCAAACTTCACGTGGATCCACGCTGCATTGCACTAACCCCTGTGACAAGGGTTGCTCTAGTTGCCTCTTCCCCAAGCAAAGCATCCTCTACCAGCACCACTGCTTTCCTATCTGTCCTCTGCATCCAGTTGAGCTGCGGACTGCCTTTCTGTCTCAGTTTCCCAAGAAGAACAGTAGTGAAAGCAGGAAGCCTCTGTTTATAGCCTTTAGTGCAAACAGTGCAAGCTGGTGGCATTGCACCCAGCCTGCCTATTACTGGCTTGGCTTACTGTTCCAACTTTCTTGTGCCACAGCCCTACCATAGTGGTCCTTTCTCTCTTTGTTGCTGGGCCTTCTTGGTCTTCTGCCTCAACTGCACCGTTCCCTCCTCTCAGTTATAGCCCTTTAAAAAATAAATGTGAAAGTCTTGTTTTTGAACAAACATCTTTGAAGACATGACCAGAAAAAGAAAATTATACATATATAAAGATAGCAGTAACTATATTAATACCTTATCCCAGTTAAGCTCCATCCCACCATAGCCCCCCTTGTTAGTCAGTCTCAATACAACACACATTCAGAGATGAGAACGGCATTGCACCCAGCTTTAATCAGGTAACAAGGAGTGGTGCTGGAGGGGCCAGCTTCTCCCAGTACAGAAACCATGCAAAAGTAGCTGAGGCTGTGACAGGGCATGATGAGCATGGCTATGCTGAGCGTGGGTATGGTAGGACAGCTCTTATCTCTACAGCAAGCCACATCTGGTGGTATTTTATGGAGCTGGTGGTCCACACAGCTTTGCGAAATGCCCTCACCTTCTTCACATCGCTGCTTCAGGGCTACTGGGTTCCTGTGGAGCTGCTCCTCCCCAGCTTTCAGCAACCAAGGCAATGTGAAAGAGGTGGGGAGGTTTCCAGTGCTAGCCAGTGTTACTTAGCAGCCAGAGAGCACTAGGCAGGGCTATAGTAAAATATCACAAACCCCATGTTTGGTCTGTCTCCCCCCTCCCCTTTCCCTTCCTAGGCTGTTTTCAGTAGCCTGGGACAGCAGTGGCGGAGTTAAAACTGCAGAGCTGCCAAGGGACACACGAGAAAAGCTCTCAGTTTCCTATGGAGACAAGGAACACTGATACGAGAACCAACAAAATAAAAAAAGAAGTGCCAGATCGTTAGATCCTAAAAAGGAGCCATGAGCAAAATCTGGGGTGGGTGGAGGATGCATCTCATGCACTACTAGGTCTGGAGAATTAGTCAGCGTTATCTGTAGCATAGCAATGGCAACAGGTTTAAATCAAACAAAAGGAAATAATTTTGCACACAAGGCACAATGAAATTAACTCATCAAAGCAAAAAGTAAAATGAATGCAAAAGATAGGATGAATTCATAGACAACTGGGGCATCCACAGCTATTAATTATGCAGACCCAGATTTACTAGACCTCTCATTGCTAGAAGGATCATGCCTTTTCCCTAAGTGTCCATCTAAATTCTCCTCCACCATGCAGCTGGAGACGAGCTCTAGTGTGCTGTCTGATCTGACCTCACATGGCTCTTGTTACATTCTAGGATAACAACATGCTGATGAAGCTTTAAGCAAATAATAAGTTTGGACATGTTAAAAAAACATTGATGAAAGTAGAAACAAATGATATAGGACATTAAGCTCTTAGAAACAGTGCAGGAAGTAAACAAAGTCTTAATTTGGAAAACGCAGATAATACATCTGGGATGGATCATCCACACCCCCCACCCCCAGATGTTCAAAGATGGAGAGACTTTGAGGCAGTGGGAGAAAGAGGGCGAGCAGGAATGTGCCGAGCCACGGTGGCAAGAGTGAGAGGAATGCGAATGTGAGCCCTGTCCTCCATTGCTGGTTGTTGAGGGTCACAGGCAGCAAGGAGCTGATCCCTCCAGAACCAGCTGTGGAAAGACTCCACCTGTTGTGTGTTCATTTTAATTCTGGCCATATTGTTACCAAAGGACGATTGGAAAATCTGAGGAAAGTTCAAGCTAAGAGCCATAAGAATGAGCAAACTGGGGAGAGTGTGTGCCGAAAGAAAAAATGATGAACTGTGACAAGCATGTTTGCTTTGGCGGAGCTGCAGCTGTGGCTGCACTCAGAGGCATGCAGGCGCATGGCCCCATGGATGAGGGGCACAGGCCCCCTGTCCTTCATATGCTTGGGGAGGGTTGTAGTGCCAGCATGATGCCAGTGGTGCTGCCTGGGGGAAGGAGATGGAAAACGAGGATGGAGAACTGCAGCCATCCAGTGCACGGCAGGTGAGAACAAGCTGTTTTGGGGAGCTCAAGGTGAAGCTAAAGCAAGGAGAGCTGTGGTTTGGGCACTAGCAGCCTTCCCTGGAGCAAAGCCATACATGGGAGGTGCCTGGAACCCAGGGAGGACCTCAGTGCCTTTCCCTTCCAGGAGGGGATGCTGCCTATCTACTGGGAACTTCAGATCCAATCCAGAGGAACAGCAGGGAACTGGCAAGAGAGGAAATCCCATTTTAGGACTTTTCCATGTTTAGTGCCAGAAGCTGCATTCCAGTATTGGCGAGTTCCCATCTTCTGGAAAACAGCACAAAAACTTTTCTAGCATCAGTTCAGAAGTCTTTATTGTGGTCAGGACACAGAGATTTGTGTGTGCATCAAAACAAAGATCCATTTCATCAGGGCTGAGCTACAAACAGGAAGCACATGGCCAGCGTAGCAAAGACTGCTGTCCTTAATGTGTCCCTCCCAGGCTCTCCTGAACAGGCTGCTGAGCCCTGTGACACAGCTGGAAGCCCCACAGAGCCTGCCCCTCCTGACATAGAGCATGGGAAGAATTGGGACAGACGAGGAGTGGACCCGAATCCAGCTGAGAGCTGCTCTTGGAGAGCTGGGAAGCCCCAGGCAGCATCAACACTGCAAATCAGCCTCTCACCACAGAGGTGATGGCCCCGCTTTGGAGAGCTTTCTTCAAAGTAGAGGCTCCACAGTGCTTTGCTGTAGGGCTGGAGAAATCAGCTGTAGCCTGTGCTGGCTGCATTGGGGAGCAGTGTGAAGGGTACTTAACCAGTCCCCACCACTGCCTCTGTTTTCTGCAAGAGGTGAGCATGCTGCAGGCACTCAGGCTTTCTCTTCTGACTCCCAAAAATCTCAGCCTCACTGATAATTTTGCCTCAGAGCTTCCACTTGGGTGAACATGAGAGCACTCATGGAAGTCATCAGTCCCAGACAGACCAGATCGCTCCTGCACTCTGCAAAGCTATCAAATCCATCTGCAAGGAACCTTCCTAAAAATGGACCACTCAGCATTTGAACCCAAACAAGAGACACTCATCGCACCTTGCTGCAGCACATCTCAGGGCTTCCTGTGGAAAAATGGGGGATACCAAGGTCTGGAGTCTCAGCAGCCCAGCAGAGCAATCAGTGAAGAAATATTTGCAAGACAAGAACATGCGGTGTTAAAAGATGCTTTAACTCAGAGGAGCAAAACTGTACAGGAGCCATTGGCTGGAAATTAAAGCCAGAAGCTATCAGAATAGAAATAAGGCACAGATAATTATCAGCGAGGCAGATTAACTGCATGAACAAGTGATACTATATTATTACTGGTATATTTGGAAGTTCCCCCACTATTATTACTGGTCTTCATGTATGCATTAGGTGGCTCTGGAACACATGTTTGAGCTGAATACAGCTAAGTCAGATGCAGGACAGAAGTAAAGAAATGAATGTTCATTAATCTTGAACTCTGTGACCAAGGATTTTGAGTAGTTTCCATAAATAAAGTCCTGCAATAGCAGGAGAAATGGGGAAAGAAAAAATGGTATGTTTTTCTGGGGAGGTTCAAGTACAGCCAGTGATATACACGGATTTCACCCTGATAAGATGCCTCAGTCAACCAGTTTCTGAAGCCTCAGCCTGCTCAAGTGATTTTAAAATGGCATGTCTGGTGTCATCTTAGAAATTTTAGTTCTGGAGACATTGACTCCTAAATATGGTCTAAAAGTCAAAAGGTTTAAAAATAATGTAACATATTTGGTATTTATCTTAGTTCGGGGCCTTTAGGTTGCACTCAAGTCACACTTACAGCTTTAAAAATAACAAAATCCAAACCAAAAAAACAAGACAAGGAAGGCAGGAGGGAGTAAGCAAAGATACCAGCTGATCACCTGACTCCAGAATCAAGATCTAACCATATTGATACTATGGAACTTGCAATAAAGATGCAAAACATGACTAAAGTGTTTCTCCAGGGTTCTGTATTTGACCTTTTCCTTTGGCAACAACCCTTAGCAGGGACCAGAAGAGCAGATTGGCACAGGCTTTCTCTCTACACCAACTTCTTCATTGAGTTTCCGCATCAATTTCTGGAATGTCCCAATGGATCTGCATCTGCCAGTTCAAGCATCGTGGACAAAACTAAGCAGCTGCCAGATCCTCAAGGAGGTCTCAGGAGAGGAATTACCATTCTGCAGGTGTCCACAGTGTTCTCGAGGAGGAAGGATGCACCAGCTCATGCAAGGACCTTCTCCAGGCATCTGCTCTACTACAAAGGAAGGTGGCACAGGGTGGACTGTGTTGCAAGTTGGGCTGACTGGGGAGCTGAAGCAGCTCTGACCACACACTCCTCCTGCATGCCTTCTAGCTGTGACCAAAAAAGATTGTTACTCTCTGTCTACCTAACTTTGATGAAAACGACAGAAGGAAGTCTCCATCTCTAGATGAATTCCAACATCTCAATGTATTTGCAGATAAAACTGGTCAATGGACAAACAGTATGGAGAAGGTTGATCTGAATCACTTGCCTGGGGGAATATTCTTCAAATAGTATGTGTTTCAGTGGAGCCAAATGGAGGGCTGAGCAGCTCATGTTAAGAGACAGGGATGTACAGTGTGAGACAGCAACCATTCTATAATATAATGACTGAAAAGAAAGGCCAAGTTGCCATAGTCCAACTGGACAAATCAGCCCCAAAACTTTCTCTCAGTAAGTAAACCTGGCCCTGAGCTATATGAATGGGGAACATAGAGTATAGATCAAACCTAGAGGGTATTACTTTTATACACACTATTAACAACTCTACTACCACTCACTGCTGAAAACTTTGGTGTCTAAATTTCAGAAAGATGCAAAAATTTTGAAGGAAGTGGAGTCAAGAGCTACAAGTGAGGTCAGCACAGAGGACTTTACAGATTGAAGATCAATCTATTTAATAGGATATAATGACGACTTGCAAGCATCAACAAGGAAAAAGGGATTTTGATAGCAGAGAGTTACTCAGTCTTTCTGAATTGGGCAGAACAAGATCCAATAGAAGCTGAAGCCAGCTAATTCAGAGCAAAAATAAGACACAGATTCTTGGAAGAACAATGAACTGCCCAAATATCTTACCACAAAACAGAGTACATTTTTTTCCCTTACCTTTAGGTCCTTCAATATGTTACATCTCCTACTTCCAGGCATGAAGTAGAAATAACTGGGGGACATTTTCCAGCTTGCACGGTGCAGAGGGACAGGCTGGGAAAGCACAAAACCCCCGAGTTCTGTGTCTGTGCTTGCCAAAAGGAGAAGGCTTTATTGGGGTTGCACATTCTTATCTCCTTCATGCCTCCTACAGCTTTGCTTGGGGAGACAGGTGAAAGTGTATGTATTTACCGTGCTTTTCCCACAACAGTATCTGCTTTCTTTTGGCCTCCAGCACTTACAGGTCATTAGGAGAAGGAGATTACTGAGATTCTGTGGGAGGTAGACAGGCACCAGTGGTTTCCAAGTGTTTTTATAAAAATGGATTTCTGACTAACCTCTCTTTTTTTTTGGACCAAGGAATGGAAAATGGAAGAAAGTGATTCATACACCTGATCAATGGCATCACTCTAGTCATGTGCTGGAAGATGAGCTGCAGTAGGTGCACTCACAAGCCTTGGGTCTTACGGTCATGAGATAAGCCTAAGCCATGAAGGAAGGAAAGGCAAATTTTCACTGATTTTGCTGGTGGAAAGAGTGGTTCAATCTGTGCATGTTCATGGTGGTTAATTGCTGTCAGCTGTCTGTTTATAAAGGAACATGACCTAGTCAACATCTTCCCTAGATTGGAGGCTGCTGTATGATCAGCATAGTGACACTGGATCGCTTTAGTAGATGTATACCTCTAGGCACGCTGATCACACCAGAGTTCCTGTAGGCATAAGCCCTCACTTCTGGTCAAGGATCCTTGGCCAGTGTGAGCTGTTCCTACAAAAATCAGCAATACCTGGCGGGGAACTTGCGTCTTGATGTACCCTAGGGATATGGGGATGGCTCACTGTAACAGCGAGCCTGCTTTGGTCCAGCAACAACATCAGGAAGACGTGGGGAAGAGTCTTTCTGCCACCTGCAAAAGGAGCAGACAGCCGCCAGAGCCCACCAGCTGATGGCCACCAGCACACTTAGTCTCTTCATCCTCATCCCTTCTTTTCCCAGAGTGGCATTTGGAAGCCTGGCCTGCCTTTGGGGGCCAGCCGGGTGCAGGTGGACATACCTGGATCTAGGGCTGCAAGGGCTCAGGGCACAGGGAGGTGAACAGAGGTGTGCTGGTGCGGGAAAGGCTCTTAGGAACGGCCTCAGCAGAGGAGGAGCCAGATCACGTCGTGTGTGATCGCTCCCAAGAGCTCAGTGGGATGTGTGACCCTGAGATTACCCTTGCAGGAGCTCTGGCTCCCAAAGATTGTGGCCACTTTTCTCTGCATAATGCTGTGCACGAGGCAAAAAACCAACAAGCAGCAAAGTTTCATTGAATGAAATACGACCCATTCAAGGATGGGACACTCGCTTTTCTGTCCTTGGAAGAGAGAGGTGGCGAGCCTGTCCCAATGTCTGTCAGTGCAAGTGTGAGTCTGAAAAAATAAATGCCCTTGTTGTACACAATCAGTAGCTTCAGTGAGAGGTGAGAGGGGCTCTGCAGTATAGCCGGCTCTGCTGAGGTCTCCTAGCCCAGAGCAGCCAGGGTGACATGGCCCTTCTCTCTGCAAGGCTCTTCCTAAACAATCCCCTTCTGCAGGCACTTGGGCTTGTGGAAGAGAAGCCAGGCAAACAAGAGGATGGACACCAGTACAAGGGAGCACAGCACCATCAGCCCCACGTAGCTGCTGTGGGAAAGAGGGGGCACAGCAGGCTCCTCTGCGGGGATCATGTTGGTCAGGTTCAGCATGTAGCCCAGGGTCCAGCCTGCATCGCTGCTGCCGATCTGAAATAAGAGAGGAGTAGAATCAGCACTGGAAGGTGCAGGGACTGCTGGCAGCATTGGTGGGGCAATGACATCTCTGGGCTAAAAAGGCCAGACTGTGCAGTAGAGGTTGCAATTAGCTGCTGGGTAGAGCCCCTCCCTGCCACAAAACACACCTTTCCAAGGAAGTGGATCCTTTGCCAGTTCTTTTCAGTGAATTCATAGCCATTTTCCAGGAGAGAGAGGATGTAGGCTCCAGAGAAGCAATATTCGCTCAGGTACTTTTCTTTTATTTGGTGATATGCTGTCTTCACCTAGAGAAGGAGGAAGTCACCAGGCTGTTAAAGGCAGCTTCCCACTGCTCCAGCTTGTGCCTGAGCATCCACTGCAGGTGCTGGGGGGAACTTCCATTTCCAATTTAGAATAGGCTCTGTTGTTAAACTGTTGTCACTTGACTTTCTGGTCCTCTTGTTCCTGTTCAAGTTCTTTAATTCTCTGTGCCTTTTTCAAAGCTTTCTTCTTTTTATATTCTTGTTGCTGGGCTATCATCTCATACCCCCAACCATTTATCTTACAGAAAAATATCAGCAGCTCTTGCCACTCAGCAGCCCCAGCCCACTGTCAAAAGCACTGCTTACCTCATGCCAAGGCCGGGCACAGAAGCTCTCAATGGTGCTGGCCACTTTGTCCAGGGCAACGGGGGTTTGTTCACTGGTCAGGTTTAAAAAGTTCATCACAAAGTAGAAAGCAGAAAAAGCCTGAATGAGAAAGAATATTTTAACCTCACTGGGGCTCAGCATGAGCAGGAGAGCAGAAATCCCATAAACTAAAATGGTTTTATTTATAGATAGAGAAATATAAGAACCAACATCATACGCACTAAAGTAGGTACATTTTAAAGAGAGATGCCATTTTGAGATACATCCCTCAGAGCTGATGAGAGCTAAGGACACCAAAATGAAGGTGCAGGCAGGAACTTCACTGGCCATGGTATCCTGAAGAACTGCAGTAAATCCCTCTCCTCTATGCACTGGTGCCAGTGGCACACAGTGAACGCTGCTTGCCATCACAACTGTGATCCCATTTTGGCAACAGATTGAGATGAGTGTGCGGCCAGTGTCACCACAAACAGCAGAGGTGATGGTCTGAAAGGGCTGTACACAGCCCCTGGCATATAATCCAAAGTTCTGAAAACCCATCTCTGACCATGGCCGATAGCTGATAGTTAGGGGACAGTTTATGAACAGAGCAAGAGCGTATTAACAGTTCTCCCTGAAAGCCTCACAGCCACTGAAGCCTTGCAGCTCTAGGACTGTTGTTCAGTGTGTTGTCACACATGATGCATATTCAGAGCATGCACTGTCTCCTCATCGTGGCTGGGAAGTAGACAGGTGAACTGGCTCATGGGTTTCAGTAGCTCTTACACACTCCTGGAGCAATTTCAGACCTGGTACCACCATTGGCCTCAGGAGACAAGGTTTGCAGGAGCAATGTATCACACACAGCCAGCAACAGGCTCTCCTGCCTCTTGTGCTGGCCATCAGGAAGGACTGCTTAGAAATGCAGTAGTAAATGGAGCACCCTAAGGAGATGCCTACAGGAGATGGGTTAGAATGGGAATAGTAGGTAGGCCAGTATTTACTGGGGTAGCTCTTGTATGTGCTGCCCTCATAGCAAGTGCAGCACTACTTTTGTAGTTGCATGTTCAAAAAGTCATCTCGTAAGTGATTTCATGGTCCAGCCATGAAGAATACACTCTAGCATTACTCTGAGTGTCTGCTCTTCTTAGATTCTGGGTTATAGAGAGTTGAAGAACGCGAAGACTTACCCCAAAATCACCTTGTAATGGAGGTAGGTATATCCCATTGAAGGAGCAACTGGAGTAAGGACAATTGGTTTTGTTAAAGAGTTTCTGGATGTTTCTTCGGCACTTTTGATAATCCCCCTCTCCCTGTATGTACAGCTGGCTGAAAGGGACTTGCTTTTTCTTGGCTGATGTACAAGGGTTTTTGAAGAGGTCATTTATATTTATAGTCCTCTGGTATCCCTGGTGAAAGCAGGGATCAAAGACGCTGTTGTTCTCCATGGTCTGAAAGTAAAATCAATCCAATCTGTTACACTTCACTCTAGAGTAACACCCTGGGAAAGAGCCACAAAGAAGGGTGGCCACAAAGCACTTGTCACAGTACATCACACCAAGATATACACATAGGGTCAAAGGGATGAGGATGGTTTAAGGCATTTGCTGTGATTTGGGAGCTGTGGGTACTGCTACAGCCTCCCTATTATTCCCTGGGCAAATTACTTCCAGATACATTTTGTGAAGCTGCTGTTGAATTTGTATTCTCAGACATGATGAAACATCACTTCCCCTGAGTACTCTTGATATCCCATGTCCAAGAACCAAGGCACCTCAAATTAGTAGTAGTATTTTTGAAAATGTTGACTGTCATCTCTTTGGGCATTTGCCCAGTCTTTACAGGGGATGAAGACATTTCCCAAACCCAGACAAAGGGATGAAACATTTAGTTGAGACACAGCAACTTTTACAGCACCAGTATGTCAAAGCTGGGAGGGTCCAAAGTCTTCACCTGAAATTACAGATGTACTTGCCTGTAGGTCCCTGGCCAGTTTCTGTTGCAGAGCCTGGTCCTTCCCATAGCAGAGAAAGCTGTGCGTGTACACTAGGTAATCCTTGCCATAGAGACGGAAGTAGAGCAGGTTCTCTGGAGACTCAGGAGAGAGTTCATTTGGTACAAAAGTAATCTGTGTGGAGGCTCCTCCAAGGTCTAGTGCTCCTGATGTCTCGCTTACAGATTTCAGGGACTGTAGAAATGTTGTCCATCCAGACTTAGAAAAAATAATTCAAAGTAAAACAGATATATCAGTCATGGAGAAGATTTATCTGGGAGCCAAAATGAAAAAAAAAATAATAAAAAAATAAGGAGAAAAGGAGAAAGACCTATGAGGAGAGAGGAAGAAGCACAGAACACAGGAGGAGAGGCAGGAAGACCTAGAGGGGGACACAATATGAAAGCTGGAACAAGACACAAGAAAGATGGAGGATTGGAAAAGCTGAAGATGCATAATGTCTAAGTGTTTGCAGGAAGACTAAGAATAGGAAAACTATTGCAATTATTACAAGAAAAAAGTCAACTTACTGTTTCAGCTCCCAGATGATTTATAAGCTCAACAGTAAAGTATCATTGTCAAGCTTTGCCGGCACAGAAGTATTTTAGATCAGGAAGTGCAGAGGATGGTGCACCCTAGCAAAGTTATCTAAGGTGCTGGTGTTTTATTTTAACGCTTTGAGCCTGACTACAGTGGTACATCCTGATACTTACTGGTATCAGGATGTACTCACAGTCATTGCTGAGGCAAGATGTGCAGCTTCCTGATCTCTGGTAAATGGCTTAGAAGGGAACATGGTGCCTGCAACACCATCCTTCAAGGCATGATTTACAAAGTGCTGCATGATTCAATATGGACTTGCTGTTGATACAGTACCTGCTTGAAATTGCCCAGCAGGTAGTTAATGGTGATCCATCCATAGGCTCCTTCTTCCTGACCACTGATGATTCTGGCACCCTGGAAGCTGAAGGGAGCTGAACGTAGTGTCTTCTCTACTGAGGACAAGACTTTGTCAGCTGCGCTTTTATTCTCCAAGCTAGAGTAATGGAAGAAAGGATGGAGTGATTCCAGCTGACAGCTCTCTGCAGAATACGGGTTTTATTCTGGGTAGGCAGGCTGCAACTCCTTACCAAACATTAGTTATAACAGAACAATCATTCATATGGGTACATCCAGCTCTAACTGGCCATGTTCCTCTCTGCCACACCTTGACAGCATAGCTTCCACCATCTCTGATGCTTATAGACTCTGCAGCTGAGAGTGGTACCTGGAGCAGAGACCAGAGCTCTCTTCTTCTCCTGGAGTACATGCCCTGGTAGGGACTGCACCATGGAGATTCCTTTCACTCTTTGCCATCAACATTACAGAAGAAATCCATGTCTTCTGGTACACCCAGGGAGATTTCCCAGGCAATACAGATGTAAAATTAGCTCTCTGTCCTAGCAAAGCAAGAGATCTGGAGCACTCCCATGAAAATCACAAATTGGAATTAAAGGAGGATGTGATTATAAAGTTATCTTAGCTCTGATGGTCTTTGGTTGAGTCAAGGTACGTGGGGAGTCACAAAATGGGTAGGCTCAAAAATCCAGGTCTCCAGACTTTGGGGACATCTCAGCATTCCCTCAGCATCAGCTTGGGAACTGCTAGCCTCCCATTGTCTCTGGGCTGCTTGTGGTTGCTGGAGATGATGGAAAGTTGGAGTGAGTGGAAATGGACCTGCTGGACAAGCAAGGGAAGAGCAGGGAAGACTCAGGGCTCAGAGAGGCCAGCAGCAGAAGAGGGTATCTGGGCAAAGTGCGAGCTGACAGTATTTCCCAGGACTTTGCCCAAGAGGCCCCCACTGAGCATCCATAGTGGTCCCCAGCATAGTGCTGCAGGAGAAGGGGACAAGCCCGGCAGTACCTGAGAAGCCGCATGCCGGCAGTTGCTCCGAGGTAGACAGGTGTCTCTTGGTGCTGCTTTGAGGGAATCACTTCTTCTGCGTGTCGCAGGCATGGTGCCAGAGAGGGACCTGCCTTCTCCGTGGCATGGGAGTAACCTGAGATCCCAGGGCCTGCAAGAAATAAGGACACTTCATTGCTCAAACTCCAAGCATAACTCCAGAGTACTGTCATGAGCAGTCATGTTAAATCATATCACTATCACAGGCAGCAACACCAGATTCAGCCATCCCATTTCTAAGCTGTTTTAGAAATCCTGCAGCACCAACTAAGCCTGATGCATGTGGAGACAGCCACAGTGCCCAGCATCTGCTGCTCATTCTCTGCAAAGCAGCCTGTTAACTAGCGATGAGATCTGCAGTGAGACAGATCGTTTGCTTAGTATGTCCTGGACATTTGCAGGTTCATCTCTGCTTCTGCCTGGGTATTCCCTGGATCTGCGCCTGAAAATTCCTGATGCTTCACTATGATGAGTCCTCTGGGGGCAGATGCTGTCATTTGTTTGTGTACTGTATGCTCACACTACAGCACCGAGTGTTTTGCAGCTATCCACTTTTATGCTAACCCGAAGAAAAGTTCACTGTCCTTCCTTGCCACGTGTCTCCTGGTGAATGGGCTGCCCCAGGACCTGTGCTTGCATGGGCAGCAGCGAAGTTTGGTCTGCGTTTGCTCCAGGTTGCCATGTTCTCAGTGTGCTGCTCGTGGCAGGACATGCTGCGGTGCCCAGCAGCTATCGTGGCAGCTCACTAACAGCTTGGCTCGCCCCTGCACTATAGACAGGTCTAAGAAGACCCCAGGCAGGCTCTGACAACACACCTCCTCCCCATAGAGTGCAGCAATTGATGATGGTCTACTCTATTCCTTGCCGTGTGCATCCTTGGGCTTTATTTATGCCTTTCTAAACTGTAGTATATCTACACAGCAAGTAAATAAAATAAAAAATAAACCATGACATGCATAAGCTGAGCAACTGTGTCTTGCAAGCCTAGTGCCTAGCTGTTACAGAAGCCTTGAAAAAGAGCAATCCATGCCCTCCTCTCTCACTGCCTGACATTCATTGTCACTTCAACAAGGGTGCATTCAGATGTTTCATTTAAGTACATTCTTTGGTGTAGTTCTTTCCAAAAAGCAGTTACTTCCAAACACTGTGAAAATGAAGGAAAAATTTGGTCAAGCTTTCCTCCCAGGAAGGTCAAGCACGTACAGCTCCTCGTGGGAAGTCGTGGGATACGCATTAGCTCACAGATGAAACACTGTTTTCACTGTTGGTCTTTTCCTCCAGGTTTCTCCTCCCGCCACCTTGGGTCATGTTGTCCCTTCTTCATCCCATGCCCCTTCCATAGATCCCTTTTCTCCTCTTACCTTCAACTTTACACACCTCCACCTGCTGCACCACCCCTGTGTCATTCTCCTTCTCTGCTGGCCACTCGTACACATACAGGTTAGTGTGGGACGACCCCGCATCCAGCACAATCCCGTACTGTGGGCAAAACAGAGCCATCATTGCACCTGAGGCACCAAACCAGCTACACTATGCATTGGTCTCCACTCATGGAGGGGACCAGAAATTAATAGCCTATCTGGCAGCTGTGGGAACATGCTATGTCATTGCTCTTCTCGGTAGTGCTTCAGTGCAAAGCTTCTATCAAAAGATAAAAGAGTAGAGAAGCACCAAAACTGGGGGTGATTATTTAAGAGATAATCCCCTGTGAAGCCATATCTGTTTTAACCATGAAGATGTTAAATGAGATGTTGAGATGCGTGGAGCCAGAAAGAGGTTAGCCAGACCCAGCAAGGGCACCAACATGTCCTGGAGCACTATGCATGGCTAACCCCTGAGCCTGGCTTATTTTCCTGTAAGAGTCCCAGCTCATAATACCTTAATGTTCTTCGGAAGTGGCTTGTTTTGGGTCACTGCTACAGCAATTAAAGCAATTACAGCCAAAGCAGAGAGGAATCCCAGGATGAGTAGAATCTTTCTTGTCCAGGACATCTTTGGTTTGGTACCTGTGACTAGAGCAGAAAAAGGATGTTAGCATCCCAGTAGCCCATCTTACCTCACACCCAAAAGGTCTTCAGGCATGTTCCTGCAGTCCCTTTCCACTATGAAGCATCTATCTTTGCCCATCCCTGCTCCTGTCTTCTGCTCCCTGTCCTTGTGTGGGATTTCTTAGAAGCAGCGCTCAGTCCTGGTGTCCTGCAGATCTGCTCTCATGGGCTGTGCCACATCCCCATGGGCTTCCCTGTGCCAGGTGGTGATCAAGGAGGACTTCAAGACGCAGCTTATGGTTTACCTGTCCTCGAGATACCTGGAGGTGACTGAGAAATTGTGCAGCAAAAACATCTGTATGGGGCAAATATGAACTTATTCTATAGCTCTGCATTTGTCTTAATAATCCCTAAGAAGCTGAAAGAACAGGTTGCTAACACATAAACAGCACAACCTCGGGGAACCCAAAGCTTTAACCTCTGCAACATTTTGTCCTAGTATACTTTATGCTGCCTTTTTTTTTTTTTTTACAATGTTTATAACAATTTACAACACCTTCATCGCTTGTAATGCATTTAGGAAATCGAACACTAACATTTCAGTATGTAGACATCAGTTCAAGCAACACCTTGATAGCACTTGATAGCACCTTGGCAACGCTATATAGAATATGGCCACACGTGCCAGTATGAAAAGCATTCAAGTTCTGAACAGGGTCATCTTCTAACTACTCTGGTTTCACATGAAAGGTGGTCCAAAGTGCCAGAACTACACAAAGTGTTAGCCAACCTTTCAAATGACACCAAATCATAGAGTTATTTAGAAGTTAGACCAAGTGAAAAGAAGCCACGCACCCCCAGAAATCTCTAACCGTGGACAAATAATGTCTTCCTACCTACCTAGAAAAAATGGAACCTAAAAGTGCCAAGAGAACTTGCTTTCAAGATCTTCCCACAGGCAGGTCTGTTGGAAACCTAACGCTGACCTGGAACCCTGTGCTCGCTCTTTGCACTCATGTGTAAATCTGAGGCTAACTGTGAAATTTGGAAGCTTGTTATGCTCACATTTTCTGAGTGCCGGTTAGAGGCACAGCATGCTTGCCAATATCTCCAAGAATGCAGCTTAAAAAAATAGTCTAGTGCACATACCAGACAGTAGGAGGTAAGAACACATTTTTTGCAGCCTTTATTCAAAAAGGCCCCAGAACTCATGGCTTGAAGTGATTAGAAACAGCAGAGGATGACAGCTGGCAGACATTTCTTCTTATTGGAGAGAGTAGTTGGCCTAGGTTATGATAGCACTGAGCATGTCTGTTGAACAAAAATTATTTTAACACTAGAAAAATAAATAAAATCAGATGCTATAATGTAAAATCAGATGTGTAATATAGATATGAAACTAGCACGCTTAAAAACTGAAACTGCTGCTGACAGTTGCACAGCACATCTACATAATTATTGCCGCCTCCACTCTGAGATCTTGCCTAGAGGTCACCACTAACGGGTTTGTTGGGTGTTTACTGTCATAGGAATGAAGGATAGGTGACTTTGCATAATTTCTAAGATTGTCAAACTTCCTTTCATGAGGAGTATTGTCTGTCTCCTGTATCTTTTCAGCAGCCACACTCTGAAAGTAACAGCATTAGCAGCAAAGCAGGAACAATTTTCTCATTGTAATGGACCATCACAATAAACAGCTATAGAAATCCCTCGTCTGTAGGCAGAGGCATAATGATAATTGTCTGCATCCCACCTGCAACTTGAGATTAGTCATTTTCTTCCAAGGCTTATTTCCTTAACTCTGAACATTACTTTTGTCTGAATTTTAGCTTAGTAATCATGAGCACTTTTCAGGACTCTGGGCTAAAGAGTTAACTTATTCCCTAGACTCCTCCAGCTCCTTTGCACTTCACATTCATGCCAACTTCACAAAGTTCAGCAAGGCCAGGTGCAAGGTCCTGCACCTGGGGAAGAGCAATCCCAAGCACAAATACAGGCTGGGTGATGAGTGGATTCAGAGCAGCCCTGCAGAGAAGGACTTGGGGCTGCTGTTTGATGAAGTGCTGACCATGAGCCAGCAAGGTGAGCTGGCAGCCCAAAAAGCCAACCCTGTCCTGGGCTGCATCAAGAAATGTGCGGCCATCATGTCAAGGGAAGTGATTCTGCCCCTCTATTCTGCTCTTGTGAGACCCCACCTGGAGTACTGCATCCAGCTCTGGAGCTCCCAACACAAGAAAGATATGGATCTGTTGGAGAGGGTCCAGAGGAGGGCCACAAAGATGATCCAAGGGCTGGAGCATCTCTCCTATGAGGACAGGCTGAGGGAGTTGGATCTGTTCAGCCTAGAGAAGAAAAGGCTACGTGGAGACCTTATAGTGGCCTTCCAGTACCTGAAGGGGGCCTGCAGGAAAGCTGGGCAGGAACTTTTTATAAGGGTGTGTGGGGATAGGACAAGGGGCAATGGTTTTCATCTAGAGCAGGGTGGATTTAGAGTAGACATTAGGAAGAAGTTCTTTACTATGAGGGGGGTGAGACACTGGAACAGGTTGCCCAGAGAAGCTGTGGACACCTCATCCCTGGAAGTGCTTAAGACCAGGCTGAATGAGACTCTGGGCAACCTGGTCTAGTGGGTGGTGTCCCTGCCCATGACAGGGGGGTTGGAACTAGATGAGCTTTAAGGTCACTTTCAACTCAAGCCATTCTATGATTCTATGCTGCTGAATGCTGTGCAACCATCCCTCAGTATCTACTAAGTGGGGCAGTGCTTGACCCTCTAGCACTTCTAATTGCCAGGCCCCAGGACTTTTCTTCCACTAGCAGTTTTCCTCAGCTAAAGATTAAGTAGGCACGATCTCCTGTCTCTGTGCCCAGCCAGAACCCAGGCGGAGACAGATGCTCTTTCTCCCATACTGTTCACTGCAAGTGGCAATAAAAACATCACATAAGGCCAGAAGTAAGCATAGAGATAATGCTGCTTTTCTTCTTCTCCACTGCAAAGCTCAGAGCCACAAGGTGCTGCAGCCCAGTCCCTTGCACAGACATTAAGCATTCTCCAGATATTGGAGCACAGTCTAGCATCAATGTTTCTAATTTTGGTGGGTTTGGGGTTTTTTTTGTAGAGGCTACCAGTGGTTCCATTCTGTGATCAGTGCAGGTCTCAGAATATAAACAGATCTAATATCTGTCCCATCTCTGAGTTAGCGATCAACTGAGAATGACAGTGGCAGCCACTCCAGCTAACACCAGTTTTTCTGCAGAAATCCTGTTGCTCTTGGTAAATAACCCAGGAAGGATCACACCAGCGTGGGAGGCAGCTCTGTCCGAGGAAGGCAGAAGCAAGATAGTCCCCAGAGTCTTCCAGACCCTCAAAACAAACAGGAAACTGTTCCTCCAGCTGACATCACACCAAGTGATTGCCAGCTCTGCCAGATGTCACTCACAGCCAAGGCTGCCCACCTCCCATCTCTCTTCTGACCAAACAAAACTTGGCAACAAATTTTAAAAGGAATCAGGCAACTAGCTGCTTTTAAAGATGCAATAAGGAGAGGCTAAGGCTGATTTTAGGACTGAAATTGGGATTTGCAGGCAGAAATGAAGAGATTCTGTGCATAGTTCAAAGCCATAGTCAGTTCAGGTAACCTCACTGTGACCCATCATCTCTAATAAATACAAATACTGTTGTAAGCTCTGGCCTAGCACAACAGCTAAAGTTGATATTTGTCCTTTCCTTTGGATCCTCATGCTGTTATAGAAGGGATCACAAGAGGCCATATTGCAAGGCCATCGCTTTTCAACTGCACAAGTCCCCCAGTGACAGAGTCTCCACCGTCACCTTTATGCTCTCAGCACAGATCTGTATGGTCACAAACATTCTAATTTGCAGCCATAATTTATTTCTTGCCAGTCTATTCCCTCTGTCTTTCTTCCACCTCTGTCTCAAAACTTCTGCAACTCTCAACCCTCCTGGAGTTTATTCTCTTAACCAACTTATAAGCAATGATACTTTCTGGATTTTTGTCTTTCTGACCTTCTGTGTCTGCCTGAACAGTCCAGCAGTTCTTCTCTGCACACAAAATAATCTGCTTTTATTTTTCTTAAGCATTCTGACCAGAGCTGCAATGTGTCTAGCCTTGCGCAGTAATGTACCTGTTGCACCAGAAGATGGTACAGTCCCAGCCTAAATGAAGTGAGGAGGGGACCTGTGCAACCTCAGGTACATGAACATCTGCCATCACAGCCAGTACTAAGTCAACACAGCACTTCTCCTACGCAATCCCAGCAAGCCCGCATTTGATCACATTTAATTAAATTAGCCCTGCTACATGCTGTAAGCAAAGGGAGTTCCAAGACACGTTGCCTGCTGCTCATGAGGCTTGGAGGGATGATAGAGAATAAGATAGCATTTTATGAATTCTCCCCATCAGCTGGCAGCTGCCTCTGCTGCTTATCACCCATGTTGCTGGTGCAGTCTGTTGGGAGACTCTGCAATAACTAGTTTCCTAAGCACATGTCTGGTCTTCGAGGGAGAGAGCTGCCAGATGCTCATGCACTCACGTAGCCCAGCAAATGGGAATATAGTCTGCAGAGCTCCTGAGCCTAAATCTGTCAGAGAGACACAGTCCAGTGCTGAGAAGCCACTTAGTTATGACCCATCACAAAGGGACACAGGCATACTTGAACATTGAGAAAATGGGAACAATATGGATTGAAATGAGACAGATGTCACCATATTTTTAAAGCAAGGAGCAACAACTTGCCTCCTGACTGCCAGCTGAAAGCGCTCAGGAGCCCATGGCTGAAAGGTGCTTGAATCACTCAGCAGTCTGAATGCATCCAGCACCTGTGACCAACTCTATGGCATGGGGTGGGTACCTTGGGTGGAAGGAGCATTCGTCAGGGCAAGTGTTTGCAGATGAACATCATCCAGGTCAGCAGAGAGCCTAGCACACAGGGACTCTGGCAGTACTGTTTGTGCACATTCACTAACTGCAGGAATTCATGTCTATGAATTTCTGCCAGCAGTGATGGCAGGGAAAGGGGATGGGATCAATCAGTGCTGCTCTTCTTCAAGGTGGATAGGAGTGGACACACATTATCCTTCTGCTGAGGGAAAATGAGATTTCAGACGTCATGAAGTTTATCAGGCTGAATTGCATGCTCAGTGAGGCTGCTGAACTCACATCACATTTTGAGGCACACTACCCAAAATGCATTCCTGTCTTCAAGCTTGCCACAGCCAAACATCCGAGTCCATAAACACTCAGAAGAATGACACTGCTTCATTTAACAACCGTTTTCTGTTCTCCATCTGACTTCTTACTCATTCTTTATCTGCATTTTTCATTCAAACATGATCTTGTCCAAGTTACCTAGGAAGATTTTGCTGCAAAGCAAACCACCTGTTGAACATGTTGAAATTAGAATTCAAGCTCCCGATCAGGATTGTACACCACTTTTTACAGCTGTTATGTGACAGAGCGTGGAACGCTCTGCTCCAAGTTTTAATTACTTTGCCAATTACATATGGCAAAGATGGGGGCCTAAATATTGTTCTGATCTCTGTTCCTCTTTGTGGTGCTACGTACAATTATAAATACACATTTATTGGATTATGTTTTTGCAGTTTAAATACTTTTAAGTATTGAAGTACAAACACTGAAATGTCAGTGAAACTGATAAACCAAAAAATGTAATAAGGTTTTTTTGGATGCCGTCTTTCAGAGACATTTGACACTTTAAAATCACACAGGCCTACATGTCTCAATAGCAGACTCCTATTGATCGAGGTTATGCAGTCAGGCAGAGTGCTTGAACTAGTCCGTACCATGCGCACGCACACATGTGTGCAAGTGACCTGGAAGACAGAGTGAAGAGTGCACCTCTATCTATGATAATACTGAGTTGGGAGCAAAAGCATACTGACACATAGGACTGGAATTCAAAATAAATTTCATAAATAGAGGAGAGCCCAGGGAAAACATTCCACTCACTTCAGTAATGACAAGAGCAAATATGACATTTAGAAAATAGTCATTGCTCAAAGACAGTGTGGTGAGCAATCAGTTAAGTAGCACTTCCAGAGAAAACATTCTTGCGGCTATTGCAGTTTGCAGTAGTCCTTCCCTCCATCTAATGCTAGTAAAACCTCCTACAAAGTTCTATGCCCAATTCTGGACACTGCTTTTCAGGAAAGATGTAGACCACTTGGACAAACTCCAGAAGAGAACAAGAAGAAAGATCAGAAGTCTAAAAACTTGACCTCTGAGGAAAGATTGAAGGAATTACGTTGTTTAGAAAGAGAAGAGGAAGGGAGACACATTAGCTGTCTTCAGACCAATGAAGTCTCTATCTGCTGGTCCTGTTGTAGCTGATCCTGCCTCAGGGCAGGAGTGGCTCCCAGGCTTTCTCCCAGATCTATTTCCTCAGTTCAGAAGGCAGGGAGTTAGCAAAAAGAGGGCAATGCACACATAAGCCATGCTCGAAGTAAAGACCAATGCAATGCGTATGTTCTCCTCGTGGGATACAGATGCATTTGAATGAATCTGTTCCCTCCTTCCCCCAGCAAAACTCCAGCGTGCATTCAGACATAATTCAGCCATGGCAGCCACCCTGCTTTATGCTATCTATATGTACAACATTGCTTAGGATGGGAGCACCTCATCCTTTTGCTGCTTTTAGAGCTGCAACTGCAATATGACTCTGAGAAATTGCACAAGACACATTGAAGGAGCCCAGTTTTCCTGGAGAAAATAAAAGCCCATGGCAATGCTGGAGAGCTGGCGAGTGCTGTAGGCTGCAAAAGGCGAGCAGCAGCAGCAAGAGATTAATACAAAGGAGCAGGCAGCACACAGGCCCCCTTCTCTCTCTCTCTGTGCCACAGCCTTCCATGCAGCCGGCAGTGACACAGAGGGGCTTTGTGCGTGCAGCAGTCCCACGGCCCTGGCTTATACCGGCCGTGCAGCCTGGCTTTACTGCTGGCAGAGTAATGCCTGGGGGAGTCTGGGCAGGAGCTCCCATGACCTGGGCTGCCCCACCAACAAATCCTTCATTCACCCTCTGCACAAAGCGGATTCCCTTGTCTGAGACCTTTCCATGGTATCTGGCAGTGCTGGGTGCACTGCTCAGCCTCCCTGGATGCTCTGCAAGGTACTCACACCGTCTCCCATCTCCTCTCCCTGTTATTATACACCATCCCCACCTGTTATTATACACCATCCCCACCAAAGTTTTCCTGATGCTTGTTCATTAAGTAGTCTCTCTAAGGGAAGATATTCTTCTGGTTTATATCCCAGCAGTCAGACCAAGATACTCAACATTCTCAAATGCAACCAACAAGTGGCAGGATACTGTGGACACAGTGACCTTTAGACAGCTAATTTTCACATTTACGTATTTACTGAGCTTCTAAAGCAATGCCCTATTTGTACTCATTTCATATATCAAAGAGGTTTTCAAATCAGATGAAGCAACTGTTATCTATCAATTACATCAGTCTCCTACCAGGCAACTTCTGGTAACAATCTGCTACCAGCCCATCAGAGCTATATTTTCACTGGAGAAGATTTATTGTCATTAACCGCAAATCCTGAAGTTTCATCAGAAAGTAATCAGTGAGTTCAAGATGGTTCATTGAATATACTTGTCTATCACATGATGTGAAGACATTTGTTTTTCTTTCATGGGAAAAAAGAAGCTCCAAGTACTGACACATTTTCAGTTTTGCTATTATTGACAGTTCTATTATGCTGACTTGCAATGGGCCAAAGGCACCGCTAGGCTTCCTTTTGTGTTCAATAGCCTTAAATTCTTCTTTGCCCTTCTTGTATCTCTGGCCATATTTCTTTTCTTATGCTTCTTTTGACCATTTCCCAACTTCAAATTTGCATCAATTGCAGCTTCCTTTTTTCACCCCTAAATATGTGTCTTTTAGAGATGTTTCTGTTCTTCAAATTAGCATAACTTTCAACTGTTGGATTAAGGATCTGGGGAATAGAATAACAAATGAATAGGCTGCTTAGCATTCCTACTTGACTATTTTAAACACAATGCTGATTCAGCTCAATTAGTTTTAAATTTGAGAAATCAGTTATTTTAGGAGCTACTAGACATTATTTGTCGACACAGAATAAGTGTGCATTCCTTGTAAAATAATTCATAACACTCATAACAGTGTTTCTTTACCAAGACTGGGCCCAATATGCATTGCCCTTGTGCTAGAAGTAATATGCATTGCAAATTATGAGATGGTCACCCTTGGTTTTGAGGAATTACTCTGTCATTCACTAAAACCCACCATCATACCAGCTTTCCTCATCCCTATATAGATAGTTTATGCCCTTCTCTCTCTCCGGCATCCTGGCCGGTAATGGGCACCAACCTTCACCTGTTCTGGTCGCTTGTTCCCAGTTCAGCCCTGCCCTATTGTGCATCACCATTTTATTGTTGTTGCTGTTAAATACAGAAAAGCCACTGCTTTAATAGGAAGATTGGTGATGTGTGAGTCACATCACTAATCCAGTACAAACCACGCTTCCCTGATGGCCATCAGCCACCCACACAAGGGAGATGTAGAATTTGTCACGGCAAAAGAGAGGAAATACCCTCCAGAACAACTACTCCCTGGCTTCAATACCCACATTGGGTCAGCAAGTTCTGAAACTTCCTGGAAAACACAAAGTCCTAGCACTGTAAATATTGCTCCTCCCGACAGGAGGTTATGGCAGGGGGAATGACAGAAAACGCACAGCCAAATCCTTCCCCACCAACAGTGGTATCAAAATATGCCCTCCCAGTAGCCACCAGTTTCCCTGTATGCCCTCTCTACTGACATCCTCCCCTGCTTCAAAGAGGATGAGGCTGCCAAGCCCTTGCCACCTCTCAAGGACATTTTTCTCTGAATTGCAAATTCCTGGGATTGCCTTGTGCATTGATCAACACTGCTGCTTTCAGGGGCTTACTTCCCCAGCTTCCAAAGAGCTGTGCAGCTGCCCAAAGTGCTGCATGTGAGCATACAGCGCAGCTGCCTGCGCTGCTGCAGCCGGCAGGAACACGGGCCTCCCGAGTATTTCTGCACAGCAAAGCAATTAGCTTTTCTCCTGAAGTTTCACTTCCTACTGAGGACCAAAAATCATCAGAGACCAACTGCAGAAGTACAAACACTGTTCTAGGCTGGTGCAGCATCAGCAGTGGCACTGGCAAAGGCAGTGGACAATGAGGCCATATATAGGAAGGGACAGACGGTGTCCATTCGCCAGCAGCCCCACGTACTAAGTGCATACACAGGGCATCGCCACCGTGCTCATCTGTGCCTGGGATCTTGCCTACACCTGGATTGTACCACTCCTTACAAGTGTGATTTCCAGCACAGATGTTTGCTCTTTCAAAGGAACATATCTCAGATCTGCAAGATATGTAATCAGTTTTTCCTCCCTTAACACGCATAGTACCCATTTACAGCAGAGAAAATTGTAGGGACCTTCCTTCTTGCAACAAAACATAGCAAGTAAAACAAAAGGCGCCATGCTATCTAGGCAGGGCAGTAGCCCTGCTGCCTCCTCTGAGTTAGCCAAGGTTAAGCCTTCACACATAAAAATATCAGCTCTCTAGTTAAAGACTTTCAGATTTGCGCCCATACCTCTAGCTGTCAGCACTGGTATCTTCATTCCTCATTGCAGAGCACAGGACAGGAAACAGCTGGGACAGTTTCTGCCTCCCGCCGAGGAGAACATCCACTGTCTAAGGTTTGCGGAAAAATATACTGATTTCTCAGAAGTCAGCTTTAATAACTAGGATTCCCACAAACCATGAGGAGAATTCAGCTTATGATATTTGGCATGAATATCACACTCCGTTCCTCGTGCTGCTACAATTTCCATTTCAAATAGCAGGAAACAAATTATCCTGTGGTATTTTTCAGGACAACCAAGAGCATGAAACCAAAGCCTGTTGCAGAGCTCAAACCTTGACAAAGTGCCTGATTGTTAGAAGAAATACTTCTTAAAGGTAGCAAAGGTAATGAAAAGTAAAAGTTAAACATGAATCTAAATTGTCATGGTCAGAAGAGCACCTTGAAAGGCCTGGAGCCTCATGCAGACGTGGAATAAAACAGCAAAGGAGTTTTGCTGGATGAATGGGCTGGCACAAGACGTTACTAGTCTCCAAAGTTCAGATTACTTATTACTGGGACATACAGTGAATCTCAGGGAGAATTAGGCTCATGAAAGGAAACTCATTTACAATCAAACCATAGTCTGACCTCCAATTTATATGTATTTATTCCTCTCCCCCCTCCCACCCAAGTCCTTGCTTCAAATAGTTCAAAATACAAACATGAAATATTTTGGATAAAGCAGTATGGGCACGCAGTGGTACATGGACAAGGGATGGTCACAGCAGCCCATCCTGCTGACAAGTGCTTGAGCTGCCCTGTCTGTACACGTTAAACACAAGGGGCTGCTGCAGAGGCACTAAACCACCACACCTCTGAGTGACTGAGCAGTTCCCTAGCATCTGCAGAGACTGCAAACAGGACTGGGCCCAGTAAACAGACATTACAGCTCTGACTTCTCACTGCATTTCCCCCAGAAGAGTAAGAGCATGAGCCACTCTCCATTCCCAGCAAGCAGGTACAAGCAGGGAAGTCCCAAGCTCTTCTACACCACTTGCCTCCAGCTTTCTACTTCATGCTCTAGCCTGTGTGTCCGAAGATGCTTACTAGGACAGAGAAATCAACACTCTCCACTGTCAAAACCCAATAAAACAGAGCTTACTTCAGCTGAAGAAGACAAGCTTGACATGGCCACTCCAGCAAAGGGGATAGATTCATAGCATGGAAAAGAGCCGCTGGCTGGCTCTGTCAAGATAAGCAGAGACCCTCAGCAGCAGGAATGGCCAGCAAACCTAGGCCCATGTAAAAATCAGCTGCGGGACTGCTGTTCTCCTACCATCACTGCATTTCCCAGTCTCTGAGCACCATTCTGTATTGCTATAGGAGGTCCCAAGCTGAAGCCAGAGCTCACCTTCCAGCTGCAAGGTGTCCAGCCCAGCTGCAGCACTTGCAGCAAGTTCATAGAGCACAGGTTTCTTTCCTCACGTCTCTTACAGGAGCAGGGGCATTGAAAAGGTTACTTATTAACAGCTTCCAGACAAGGAGCAAGAAAGGAAACAAATCCATTTATAAAGCAACTGAAGAGAAAACTTGTGACTCTAATGGTCTCCCTTGTAATTCCTCACCTATGGCCTGGAGCTGCCCCGGCATCACTTCTTGTGATGCTGAATCAGCAGAACAGCCCCACTTTTGCAGTAAATAGCCTGATAAGGGCAGAACAGTCATGAAGAATAAAGTGGTAACTTATGCTGTGTCCAGATTTTTCTCGGCTTCTACTAGGATTTGGGAAGACTGACAGTGGTCAACTTTCTCACCACTAAATACCAAGCAGTGACTCACATTAGCATCTAACTCTGAAATCCAGGACATACGCTCCCCTCTGGGACAAGGTAGAAACAGGATAAAGAGAGAAAGCTCACGCGGGAGCTGTCTCCAACAATACCAGTCAGTGCTGGCTGAGCGCTCAGATAGGAACATACAAATCCTGAATACTTTGCCAGACTTTTTCCTTTGATAACATTTCTCAAGGGAGGAAGGAGAACAAAAATAACAAAACACTGTTCTGTTTAACAGTTACCCAGAGCACAGAAAAGCTGAGCTAAAGTTTCCAACAATTACCAGTACAAAATCCTAAACTAGACATGCAATGTACTGGTGTTTAATTTAAAACTTGCTGGGACAGGAGTTTTGTTATGTGGATTTAAAGCTGTATAAGAGCACAAGGAGATGTATCAAGATGACAAGATATGCTAGAAAACCAGTACGAAGATGCCCACTATAGCACCGATATGGATGAAGGAGCAAAGGCCTCAGGCAGCAGTGGCAAATTACACTGAAATTCATTGGGAGGAACTGCACATCCAGAGAGGACAGATAAGTAATATCCAATGTATTTATAGAAACCATCATGCTACACAGGAAAAAAAAAAACCTTGGAAAAACACAAACATGAGAATAATTACTTAAACTTCAAATACTCATGAGGACAATAACGCTGATTTCAATTAGCAGGATTTTATCCCAGAGAGTTGAGGGCTTACTTAGAGAGATGGGAAGTATGGAAATGAGGACTAACAGGCTGAAGGAGAAATAGGAGCTGTACAATAACTCTGCAAAAAGATATCTGTGGAGCTGTCTCTTCAGAGCAAATGAGTGAGCCCTAACTTTAAAATCCATTTATAAACTGGCTGAGCTTCCACACCACTCTTTGTTCAGATGACTCTCGGAAGTGGGTCTCCTCCTGGGCCGTGATCTGCTCACCCTTTACACAGATACACGGGAAGTCAGCTTACTTTGGGTGGGAAAAGTGAAGGCAAGAGGCTCGTGAGTAGTTTTAGCTTTGCACTTTCCATCACTAAAAGCATCAAACAGCTTTCCTGGCTCTCCTGTTTTCTTTTGTCCAATATTTTAGCCCAATAATTTTCAGCTCTTGGAGCCTCTCATACCCCAATTTGGACTGTTTTTGTACCACTGATCACGCCAAAACAAAAAATCCTTAAACTCTGTTGACTTTGCCAATTATAAACAAAAGTCTTACATATTTTTCTCATTTAAGAATGGAGTAGTTTTCAACGTAGCTATGATACAGGAAATTATTGTAGTAACAGTGCAAGACTTATGGGAGCAGGAAGATAATACATGTATAAAAAAATCATTTCAGTTGTACTCATTCTCTTACCCACACTCACTCCTCCCATACTCACAGGCACCAAGCTCACCCAGGCATTCTAGCAGAACCCTGTGCGAGATGGGACCAAGGGTGCCAGATGCCAAGGCCTCACCACATGTCTTGGGTTCCTATTCAGCCGCAAGTTGAGCAGATCTTTTGCCATCTTTAGGGACTAGAGGTTATTATGATATGATCCCTTTGCCTCAAAATCCTACTTACCTCATCCCCTGAGAGCCCCAGGACAGGTGGCTGCTCAGTGCCTTTTCTTCCTCATTTTGGGTACCTTATGTCCCACAGCCTGCCTTCCTGCTGGGAGAGAAGAAAGAGGAAGACTTGCAGATGGGAGGTGCTGCGACCTTGCTGTCATTCTTCTGTTATCAGAGCAGTTTTTTTTTTTTTCCCCAAGGAGTCATCTTCACAGGGACTTTATCAGCGTCCGTGTCTTCTTCTGACAAGCCATCCATGTGGGGCTTATCAGGGTGCAGGCTGCTGGGCTTGACGTAAACATCATATTTGTCAGAGTTTACCCAGTTTTACTGCAGTCGGCCGCATTCTTGGTTATCAATACAAACCATTATTTTAACCTTTGCTCTGCTTCTTCTTCTACTCCTCTCTCTCTCTCACACACACACACTTAAATTTGTATTCTCTTCAGACCAGTTGTAGTATTTCTGCTTTTTCAGCTGCATGTCTGCCTTATGTATGATTTGCTGGGACCTTCACTCCATAGGCCATCATCACGACTGCGAAAAGGTCTCCTTGGCTCGGTTAGGTTATGGGGGACTCTAATAACAGCAAAGGAAGCAGATTTTAGGACTAGTCTGGGTCTGCTTCTGCATGCAACTGTGCTGCTTGGATGTAACTAGGTCTCCTTCTCGAAGCTTGTGGCACAGTATGCATGAGTGCAGGACCAGTTGCAGCCTTTTGGAAGTTAGAGGATGCTGAAAGCCAAGAAAGGAACAATTCAGCCTGTACCCAGGTGTCGCTACCAGACTCACCATGATGGATTTAAAACAGTTTACACCGAAGATCTCACTGTCAGTGTTAGAGTTGGAGTTATTTTCAGTCTGTCACGTCCTGGAGGCCATTGTCACTAGTGTAGCACAGACCTGGTGGTGTTCCTGTACCCAGGTTTGCAGGGCAAGGCTGGCATTAATCTCAGCTTCCCCCATAAAGCTCTTGGTGAGACAATAAAGCTGCAATTACCCCATAGCTGAGCCACAAGACTCACGAGGAGGCTTTTCGCGCACACATTTTCTCATGCTCAGGTCACGGTCTCACAAGACCATCCTTCTCTCAGCACACAGACACCAAGCAAGGCCAGGATTGTTTCACTTCTTTCCCACTATTCCTAGGCTCTGCTTGACTCTGTGACTTTCACAGATGACTGCAGTTCTCAGCAGTGCTATCTGCCCACAAGGTATGGGGAGCTAACATCAGACAGAAAAGCATGATGGTCCACTCCAGCATTACCTGTCTGTTGAACCTCAGCCTTTCCCTTATAACAAATAATAAAATTTAAATTTGTCACAGTCCTTTCCAGCCATATACCACCAAGCAGTTTACAGAAGTCAGCACCATTAGCCCTGTTTCCCCATAGGATGAAAAAACGCAAGAAAGCAGCAAATAGCCTGACAGCAAATGCTGTCCCCTGGATCACCTCATCCACTTGTCTGGGAAGCTCTCGCAAACCAGGGCTTACAGCATGCTCCCTCCTGCAGAAAGTCAGAGTTCCCAGGGTCTGGGGAAAGAGCAGCAAACGTTGGCTACAGCTACTCTTAAATTCATCTTCTGTCATTTTGATATATTCTCTTGTGCTCTTCCAGACTAATAGCAATTTGGAGATTATTGGTCTAGTAAAGTACACACACGACTCATACTGCAAGATCTATGTAGTTCTGCTGCAACTTTAAAACCTTGGGGGGGAAAAAAATGGAAAATGTCATTTAGATTAGGAGAAACATGCTGAAAAGAGAAGCACAAGCAGCAGAGCCCCGTAGCAGGAAAGAAGGCATTCCCTGTGTTTCCTTCCTGCAGTCTGACTTCAGGGGCGGAGGTAGAAGAAACCAGTAGAGCTAAAAGAGTTGTTTACTACTTTATAAAGGTGCAGGGGTCTACCTAACAGCAATCCTGCTTTGTTACATATAATCTCTGTGAAATGCTAGTAAACCTAAAGACTAACTGCTTCACCACACCAAAAGCTCCTGAGATGTGGTTTGCAATATATTACAACATAAATTTATGGTTACAATTTCTGAGAAGTAAAACGGTAGAAGAGGCTCTCCAAGATCCCTATTTACACAAGGGCATCTATTCTCAGCAAGGCTTATGGAATCCAATTAGCATTCTCACAGACACAAAGTGGCCACAACACTAGAAAGTCCTTAAATTGGTAGAGAAATTACTAGTCTCTGGATCTGAGCCACGCTTTGTAACCTAAAAAGCAACTGCAAAATTACTGTCTTCAACAAACAGTTCATAGTATGGGGCCAGGTTCTGTTGTAAAACACTATTTTTAAGATGAAGTGCAAAGGCTTAGCTTCACAGTTGGCTTAACTCTTCTGTTTGTTCTGCCACAAAAAGGGACTCTCCTACCTCTGTCTTCTGCCATGGCTCTGCCTCGCACTTTTACAAGTGCAGATTCGTCTTCTAATTTACACATTTTTTTAATACTTTTTTTTTACCATGCTACCCTTCAAATGGGTTCTCTCTGGTCAGGTTGACACAGTCGTGAGCACAGTGCAGGAAAGGAGTGGTGATCTGACTGTCCTTTTCATCAGGCAGGGTAAATACAGCTCAACAATTCATGTGTTAAACCACTTGCTAAAGTCAACTTTAAACTTGCAATCATCTCCTTTCAAAATAAGGTCTTAACTCTCTCTGGTTAAGGAGAGAATAAATCCTAAACAGCACTGCTGAAAGATTTTTTGCTCTTTTCTTTATGGCTTTTATGCCTTTTGTCACAACAGTATTTCTGTCTTGTAAACAAGAACCTAACTAGATTTACCAGAATAAAGGTTTTTTTCAGCT
Source organism: Baryphthengus martii (assembly GCA_013396935.1). NCBI lineage: Eukaryota > Metazoa > Chordata > Aves > Coraciiformes > Momotidae > Baryphthengus > Baryphthengus martii. Next base: position 720,115 of record VWZK01017152.1, read on the forward strand.
TCAGCTGGTTTTGTGTTTACTGCAGTCTCAGAGAAAGCTGACAAACAGTAAGTTCCCTATACTATTTCAGGAAAGCAAGACTAAGTATACAGAAGCTGTAGATAACTTATTGGACACACTCAAAGGCAAAATTAAAGATTTCCAGTGTGTTTCCCACAAAGCATCTACTGCTCTCCGCTAAGGGCTGATCTTGGTCAAGAGCAGAGCTTTCCCTGTCAAGAGCTGCCCCCTGCCATTCTGGCAAAGAGCAGGTAGGAAGGAGGGACAGTTTTCAGCAGAGGAATAAATGCCACTCTGTTACCTGTCCCCACAACCAAGCCCATGCTCCATACGGGCGCTCTGTCTTCCCTCCTCCTGCATGCCCGCTCCCTGGGCTTTGCCATGCACCATGGGGGTTTCCATCCCATCAGCTGTGCTGCAGGGTCTTCAAATTCCCCCTATCTCTCACTTTTGAAGGAGTCTCCCCTTGTTGCTCCAGCCCAGAGAGGAAGGTGCAGAGGCTGCTGCCTCTCCTGCTCCCAGCTGCAGTGTCACTCTAGTGAACGTTTGAAACCACAGCAGCTGCACCAGCAGTTCCTGCCACTCTGCCGTCTTGGGAGCCCTCTGAGACGAGTGAGAAAATGCTGCGAGTTGACTGAGGGGTTGAAGTGGTTTCTACATCCTGTGTTGCTGATTCACCTTCTCCAGGCAGCACACAGAACTCAAAGTCCAGTCATAGTTTGAGCTTTGGCTGAGAGATTGCAGATAGTTAACGAAAAAACCCAAGCTAATTCTCATTCCTTTGTAAAAATAAGTCCATTTTCTTTTCATTCTCTTCTCCAGGAACTATCTGGCATTCACCACCCTATATGATCAGAGCTATGAATCTCAGGAGGAACAGAAACAAAGGGGAGAATGCAAACTGAACTAAGAGCCTTTAACTTAAACTTACGCAAAATAAAAATGTTCGCTCAAATGTTCAAGTCCCAGCCTGTAAACCGCTCAGCCACAATCCATAATAGTTACTTTTTGGTCAGGAGAGATGTAGTGTGCAGCTGGATGAAGGTCACAGGAGAGCACGGGACAGTGCATGTCAGACTGATAGGCATATGTCTCCTCATACCAGAAGCTTAATCACTGCCTACAAGGTGTGTTGACATTACAAAGGGAACTTGAAAGCAATGTAACGGCAGACAGTGAAGCAGCTCTGCAGATCCTCATGGAAAGATCTGCCCAAACTGGAAGGGACCAGTAAGAGCCCAAAAGGGTTCAGACAAGAACTGTAACAGGCAGAGTTGTAGCACTGCTGGCGGCGGCTGAGCACTGACAATGTAGTGACGATAGTGACTGCTATACTGCCTACATTGGCCTTGAACAAGAACGGCCAGCACAGCACAAGGGACAGAAGGATGAGGAGCCCAAAGAGCAGGCTGGGAAACTGATCTTTCCAGCTGCATTTGGGGGGAGCAAATGCATGAGTGGACGTGAGCAGATGAATTTGTTCAGTGTGCACTTAGCCAACTCTGTTCCCTTCCATCTGGTCTTTCACACTTTTTCCCTTAACTCATATCTTAATTTGTACTGCTAATGCAGCACTGTTTCAGAGCACAGGGCTGGTTTTGTGTCGCTCCTTCTCTTACAGGGAAGCCCTCCCCAATAATCTTAATCTGAGTGACTTTTACTCTTGCCTCCTTCTGTTCCCTCACTTGGGCTGGTGTTGGCTTTCAAGACAGACAAGCTGAAAGTTATTGCAGAATAAAGAACAAGGCTAAGGACAAGGACAGGCGCCTTTTCTCTTCTCCTTCAGCAACACAGATTTATGTCAAATTATGCTGGCTGTAGAAGTGCAACCTTAACGCTCTGCTGTTCCCCATGCAAGCATACTGGCAAGAGCTCTGTAGCTAGGAAATGCTAATGGAAGCGCCTGCAATAAAAACAGTTCTGCTCAGGGAGGGGAATTTTCTACTGAGCTGAGAGATGAAGCCAGTTCTCACATCTAGTTGACAGAACAATAAGAAAATACAATTGAAAAAGTGGTCCAATCTAACTCATCTTTCAGAAAACCAACGGGGATGCTTCTCTTGTGAAGATCATCCAAAATTTTGCAATTTAAATTTGATCAGTCTCAAGCAATACTAATCCCTTATGTGTTAGCTCCCCAAACTCATCTCAATATCATTCACTTTACCACAAAGTTCAGCCTAAACACTTCTGTCCTTAACCACATGCTAGCCACCTTGAACGGATAATTTCCAAGCTGAGAAGCTGGCTCCTGTCTCGACACACTTCAAAACAGATCCAGCTCCATGGAACACTGCCATTGCACACCAGGCTAGTAAAGAGGTACAAAATGCCTAGGAAGGGAGTGTTAACCCCAAAGTCAGGTTCGCTAGCTGTTTTCAACCCCACAGGTGCTAAAGGTACAAAGATGTCTTGGGAAAAGAAGGAATGTGACCAAGCTTGATATTTTTGCACCATACTAAGCTAGTTATACAACTTAGGAAAGGCCAAAAGGATTACCAGTTATTACAGCTTTTGTAACCATCCCCTTTTCAGGTGGCCAGCCTCTTAAATTTATTCTTTCCTATCATTAAATTCCTTCAGGATTTTCTACATATTCCTGATAATTACAAGTCAAGAGGCAAACACAGGTTGCAGTGGTGACAATAAGGTTGACTAGAGGACAACTTTCTCCCAAACAACAAAAAATGCTTTATAAAACAAATAAAAATAAGTTATGGCCATCACACATATGGTACATGCACACACACCTCTGCGTATTTTTTCTCATCAATATTGTCTGGAAATCTTCCTAGTCTATTTAGAATTTGAATGTCCAATTTTCCTCCCAAAGTTGAATGCGCTGTGCTTTTACAAGCTTGGCTTGAAGCCTATTATTTACTTTTTATGTTTCCAACCACTCTTGGCTTCCTCAGACTTTTTCCTCTGACTTAATTGGTATTTGTACTCATCCTGCTAGCACTGACAAACTCAATCTGTAAATCAGCAGTCATTTTATACTTTTCACATCATTATTCAAAATGTCTAAAGTCATCAGGCCCCTTGCAGAATACCTCTGAATACACAGCTGTTTAGTGATGATTTCCTTTGATAACTATTTTTGAGGTCTGTTGTTATCCAGGTCTTAATGCATTAGTTCATTCTTTGCTAGAGAGTCACAGGGAGGCTTCTGTAATCAGAACATTAGAAATGCATCTATTGCTGTGGAGAAGTTTAAAAATGGGAGATACTCATATTTACTGTTTTCAACCACATTTGCCATCTCTGAAAAATAAAACAAGTGCAAATAATTAGCTGGAAAACAGATTGGATAGAGAACCAGTTGCCTTTCTAGTCCTACACTCATAATCCCCACAGCTATCAAATACCAACCAGGGATATTAGTTCTTCCAGTTCTGTTTTTGTGGGGTGGTTCCTAACCATCAGGGAAGTCAGGCTTTTGAAATCTCTTAACTTACAGCTCAGATTTATTGAATATCTACTCGATTTTTAAGAATATTTTTTTCCTAGAACTTCAGTGAGCCTCCAGCCTCATCTGAAGAAATAAATCAAGAGGATGTTAATAGTGGTAACACGCATATGACAAAATGCGGCTCATTTTTTTTTCCAAATGAGAATCACACCAGGCTTGTCTGACATCTATTTTTTTAAGTCAGCTGACTTACTGTGTAAACAAAAAGAGCTTTCAAGAAAGCAAGTACAAACAAAAAGGTCTATTAGTACTCAAAATACTCCCTCCACCCCTCCCTTACAAATGCATTCTCTAGACAAGTCTCAGATCCAAACAGAACATATTCCTTGAAGTTCTTGGTGAACACTCTTGCAGGTGGGACTATCTGCATTCTAGGATGCAAATTAATGTGGATGTTTGCTTGAGGGGACCACATGAACTCACAGGTTTACTTACAATTGGATGAGTAATTTCCTTTCTGATGCATTCATTCCCGTTATCCATTTTGACAATGCTATCCATTTCTACAATATGATTCTGAAAGCTACTTTGATAAGTCTTATCCTTTAAAAAAGGAAAAGAATAGGATCAAATCAGCTATTAAAACTCAATTATCAAACTAAATTGACAATAGTTCTTTAGGCTACCCACCATAATACTGCTGGGATATTGAATCAACAACAGCATCCTTCCCATTGCCTGGGATATCCCTAGTTTTCTACTCTAGTTGGTCGAGCATTGTAGCTTAGATCTTCTCAGTAAGTATTTGGCACAATTAATTTTGAACTGTTACAAAACTTTGTTTCCCGCTCCAAAATGTTAATCAACAAAACAGGCTACTTAGTTATAAGATTTACATGAAATATTCCTTCACATCAGAATTTATTTTTCCCCCAATGTTTGGAAAAGTATTTAACCAATGCTTCTGTGTTGTTGTTGGTTTATTTTTTTCTGCATCATCATTAAAATCTTACCCTCTCCATCTCTGTAATCATTATGTGACTGCTAGATATACATTATTTTGTTCCTAAGACACTCTGAATGCCTCCTTTGAATTGTGCTTGGCCCTGTTAATTTTAGATTTTCCCCTCACATCTTTACCTTCTCTAAATAGTCTTCTACAATTCACAGATGCATTTATCTATCAGATGTTCTCCATTTCCTCTTCCTCTATACCCTTTCTATTTACTTGCATTAACTTCCATTTGCTGCCTTTACTGCCTGAATGAACTAGCCAGTCATCCTCATTCTTGGTTTTGGAGTGCCGGTCAGTATGTAGTCTTTAAATTCACAATCTTCATTCACATTCCTAATTTTTTTTTTTTTTCCCATCAGATTTTCCTTTATTACTCTTCCATGCTGAAACAATTGCTGGTCCGTAGAGAGCAGCAATCCAACAGCAGTAATTAATTCATCATGTATATAGAGCTCTAAACCAGAGTTAATACCTCTTGTTCAGTTCACTACTTTTTATTTTAAAATCTATATATTTTAGAATGTTTACTGTTTTTTACTGCTGTCTGCATGAGATCAGCTTCGTGCTTTCCCCAAACTGAAGCCCCCCCGCCCCCATATTTTTCATTAACATCTATTTTTCAGACTATATCACACTTTCTCCCCAAAAGGTATTCATACTGATCACCGGTATAATCTACTGCTCTGTAGCACTCCAAGCAGAATTTCTTCCTTGGCTATGTTAGCATATTGATCCACAGTTCAAGGCAAAGATGACAGCATTGGTATTTAAAATACAGATTCCCTAAAACTGAAGAGTAACATTTCAAACCTGTTTGTTACAGTCCCTGTGGACAAGACTCTAAGGAAATCGGTCTCTCACTGAAATACTCCCTAATAATTCCCTGTTGATGAAAGGATGTGCCCTTGGTGTGCATTCATGCCACATCTCAAGGTGGAGTCTCCCACTAGCTGACTGATACTGCCTGTCCTGGAGTCCCCCATGTTGGACCTATTGATTGCTGCCCCTAGAAAACATACTGTGAGAAGAATTTTCAAAAACACTGCTTTGTGTTTTTCTCTCCCACATAGATGAAATGTGGGTCCTTGGTATTTATCACACTAATTCTCATTAGGCTCTTGCAAGACAACTTGCATGTTTTGCAGGTTGGCCCATTCGGACCTATGCTGCCTCTTTTGCAATTCAGTCCAGCACTAACTGTCAGTTTTCTTCATTTTCCTTCTGTCTCTTTAAAATTTCACTTTCTAAAAGAAGGCTTATGTGGTCCTCTTTGCTAAATCAGTTCTTGTCATCTGAGTTTCTTTCCTGTGATTCTTCACCTCACTAGAAGAGGAATCTCTGTTAATGTATTACATTTCATTTTTGGAATGAAATTTTTTAAAGACTGGTTTCAAGCTATTCTTATCTTTCTCCTCAGCAGAGGCAAATTACTTCTAAATATTTCCAGCTTCATTCGTGACTGCATAAACTAATGAGCTCACCTTCTCCTTCTGCCAGTCTTTGCTTTAAATTTTGATGTATGTCCGACTGAAAAAATGCTGCTGCTTCTCAAACGCCATGCATTACATTCTGTGAAGTTAATAACTTGAAGAGGTCTAGTTTACCATTTTCTTTATTCCAAGAAAAAAACCAACAACAAGCCACAATCTGATTCCCTATCGTCATAACAATGATAAATAAGAGTCTTCCACCTGGTACTGAAGAAGAAACTATTAAAATAGTGGAAACTATTATCCCTAAGCTTCTGACTTAAAGGCTAAGTTTCTGCCCAGATCTTTTTCCACTTTACTGCTTCTTATTTGTTCTTGCTTTGTGTATAAAAGCCCCACGCAGAGCCCAGTACTGTCAGCAGTATAGAAAGATGGACCGTATTGCAGAAGTTGCTGTAAACAGAAGCTAAGACACCCAAATAGACAAAAGCTGATACTAAACTAGGAAATGTGTCTGCCAAACCGTGTGTGACTGGTGCTGCTACGTGCACCGTGTCAGCTGATTATAAACGGCAAACCCCGGTAGAAGACATAAATCTCGTAGAAAAATTAGCGTGCAATAAGCATCTCCAGCTTATGCCAACTCCCTCCCCCGATCCCTAGGACCGCAGTTAAGGCGAGAGGGATTGCAGGGGGCCAAAAGTGGGGAATCCTCTCTCCCTTGCGCTCTCCCTAGCCGCTCCTGGCCCCGAGCCCACTCTCCCGAGAGCCCCTCGTACCGAGAACAGCAATTCATTCAACCTCAGAGCTATCGCTTTCCACCGCGGTGTCCTAAAAGCCAATACTTCCACTGAGTTTTTGCTCTTTGTTTTTTTTTTTTTTTTTTTTCCCCTTCGTGCTCTGCGGTTCCCGTCCCCGCGGCCGGTGCTGTGTGCAGCCGGGGAGTCACGGCCGGGTCTGCCTCTGAGCGGCGCGGCGAGGGAGGGAGGGACGGAGGGAGGGAGGGAATCCCTCGCTCTGACGCCGCCAAACTTCTGCCAGACGCCGGCGCGGAGTCTCCGCTCCCGCCAGCCCCGCTGCACCGCCCGGGAACCCGCCAGGCCACGGCCA
>VWZK01017152.1:727934-776661 GCA_013396935.1 Baryphthengus martii
CCGGGACCCCGCCAGGCCACGGCCATCTCCCGCTTCCCCTCAGCAGCCGCGGCTCCTCTCCCGGGCACCCCTGTCACAAGTTGGCATTGTCCCTCCAGAAAGGGCCAGGAGTCCAAAGGCTTGAAGATGATGTCAGCCGGGGAGGACTGCGGCAAGGCGGCACCCACCCAGGCGAGCNCCTCTCTCAGCCTCTGCCGGCTCTGAGCTGCCTTAGTGAGAGGTGCTCATGAAAACGGGCGCTTTAGTGGTCCATGGCTGTGGGAGGGGTTAGTTTATCTCTACATGACTCAATCCATCTAACTTACAGGCTGACCTCCTGTTTTCTTAAAGCACAAATTACCTCAGAGTTGCCGCATTACCAGCGCCTTGGGCTCCTCCGCCGGGTCGGAGGGTCCCGCCCGGCCGGGGAGAGCGGGGCGGGACCGGGGGCTACCCAAGGGAACGGCCGCCGCTGGCTCTGCGCGGGCCGTAGGGTGAGGCAGGACTGCATCGCTGGCTCCGGGGAGGGGATGTCATTTTGGCTGCAGAGAGAAAATCTTTCGTTAGTTTGGTCTTGCGGAGGTTTTTTATTTCTTTTGGTTTGGGTTTGTTTGTTTGTTTTTGTTTATTTGTTTTTATGTGGTTTTTTTGTTTGGTTTGGGTTTTTTGTTTAAATTCCATAAGACTGAGCAGATACCCTCTGTACCAGTGAGAGAACAACTGTCCTGGGAAGACATAACCTTCCTTGATTCAATATGAGGTTCGGCCCTCAGAAAAAAACAAACAACAAAACAAACAACAAACCATGAAAGGAGATAAATTTGCTGACAAATCACTGCCTGCACCTACCAGCCCCACAAAATGAACTCGCACCTCCGGCTGCATCTGCTGAAGAATTTCAGGAAAGTGACAATTTTTGACTATTTGCCAGGAAGGCCTGAAGGGACACTCCTCCACCCCTAGTTTTTATCCCTGCTGAGCCCCTGTGCAACTTCCAGGTTGAGCCTATGCAAATAAGAAATGCAGGACTGCACTGGAGGAGTCTCAGCAGCTTTTCTCCATAGCCTCTGACACTCAGGCTTTTTCCAAGAATCACACATGCCCCCACACTCCTGCCTATGGATCTATCAGCTGCCCACTCCAAAGGAAGTTGCCAGCCACCCTGGCTCTTTCACTTCCTTCTCAGAGCAGTGGCCACCAGTTTTCCAGGCCTTGGGGCTCTTCCTTGTCTCCATGCGCCTTCCCTGCTGGTCACACAGAGGGTGAAGTCACTGGAGCACAGGCCACCACCACCTGCAGCCAGTGTCCATGCCCTGCCCATGCCAGAGCCTGCTCCCTTCTCAGAGATGTCACTTTTACCAATGCACCCTCCTGCTCCTGAGGCTTCTCTTTGCAGCCAGACAAGTGGACACCCTGGCCTGCAGCTGGACACCATCCAGCTCTGTGCCCGCCACTTGCTTCCGGAGATCTTGCCCTAAGGAGAGGCAGGAAGAGCAGGGTCCTGATGCTAGGACCTGGAGAACCACATCTGGACATGGGGTTTCAAATAGGTTTCATTCTTGTAGTCCTGTCACAAACAAAGACCAGCTCTTTTTCCTTCACAAACAAACATTGACCTAGTGTGTATTACTGTGGCCTGGTAAAACAGCACTCCTGTTTATAACCTTTCTGGGAATGGGAAAAGAGGGATCTACAAAATAAAACAATCTACATGGTTAAGGCTTTAGTGAGTCAAATTCTTTCTGAGTTATCGTCTTTGGTTCAAAAACCCAGGGAGCAGTGTTTCAGCAGACAAAGCTGAAGGTGAACTATGTATTTGTCACCTTATTCACAAAAATTGGCCTAGGCAGTGCAAGTAAGGGAGAACTGATCTTACCTCCCAGTGATAACAGGGCCGTATTTTTAAGGAGTTTAGCATGGCAGAAGTAATTTTGTTACTAACCTTAAACACCAAATCTTCTAAAAGTTGAGTGTCGTTGATACAATAATCAGTTAATAAATGCAACTTTAAAATTAGTCACTCTAATAAACAGCCACTACATAGATTTACCAGTAAGAAATATGTACCCTTCATACACTCACTTTTGCAAAGAATACTTGCTGGTGGAGTGTCATCACAGGAAATAAAGCAGATATATAAAAATGCCACATATTGAATAAATTAAATCCCACTGAATAGTAGTGTTAAAAAATATAGTTGTTTGTGCTTAGACTTACTGTCTCTATAGCTAGCAACTCAAGAAACAGTCAGCTGGGCTCGTCAGAGGGCTCACCTATGGGTTGAGGCATCCAAATTTAACAAGTGGAAGACACCTACAGGCCCTTCTCAGAGAAAGACAGACATAACTCCATGCCTTGTCTAACACCCCTCATGGGTGCTCAGAGTGATGTATTTCAAGTCCTTTAAAATTGCATATGTACCTGACAAACTGCAATAAGCTCTTTTATACAAGCCTGCCAGTGACAGGGTTTTTTTAGGTCTGAGGAAGTTTAGCTTCAAACTGAGAGAGATGAAACCTTTGTGGGGAAAGATGTGACATAGTTAGTGACCATGAAACACGTAGCAGCATTTTCACACAGGAAGAAGTTGTCACCTGGAAATTAAGGGCCCTGTGGGGCAAGGTTGCTACGAACTGTGATAGTTATGGTCTACTACACCTAAAAACATCAAAGTCCTTCACAGAGCTGCAGGGAACAGACTTCTGAGTTGAGGATGATCTGCTTTAAGTGATGAACTGATAAACACATGAATACTATTTCTGCAGCTACAGGAGCAGACAATGATGTTGCACACTATTTTGCAGTTTAGGTGTAAGAGATAGTGATGAAACAAACCTTTCCCCTTGGCTGTGTCAGAGGAGGGGAAGGGTGGACTTTGTAGCCTCATGTGATATGAGATGCAGACTTCCTCTTCCACAGACGGTCAGATTCAGACTTGCCAGAGCAGTTTGGTTCTGCTTGCTGATCCTCCTGCCTTCGGGCAAACCGCTGACTGCAATCCACAAACCAGCAAAAGGCAAGGTCGATTTTGTGTCGCAGTCATTTCCATAAGAAAACAAAATGAGAAAAAAACCCAGCCCCAGAGGCAGGAGTTTGTACTCAGATAAGGCTCCAGACAGTGTGAGGAGGAAGCTTGAAAAAAACAGAAATAAAAAAGAGGAAACCAGAGAGCTCAGAATGTAGTTTCCACATATCTTGAACGCAGGGTAAGAATAGCAAAACAACAGAGGAGTGCCACTCTTCTATTCCTAGGACAAAACCAAGCATCCTGTGCAACTTCAGAGGAACAAAATAGGTCTTAAATATCCATCTTCTTTGTAGCTGTTGTAAGACTTTGGCTTCAATCATCTTGCTCCTCTAAATTTACTCAAGTTGTGTGTGTGATTGCATGTGTCTAAAAGCATGAAACTTCATAGATATCTAGAATTTGCTGGTTTAAGGATGGGGTATGTGCCGTTGGGATTCAGAAAAGGAGCAAGAGTGAGCGAGCACTGGGACACGTTATCTCCATTTCCAGTGAACAGAAGACAGAAGGAACTGGGGCTGGAATCCAGGGCTAGAACGTCTCAGCTTTGAGATGGGGGAAGGAAACAACCATAGGAAAAGAGAATCAGGGAGCCTGGGAACAAATCCACAGGCATTAGAAACAAAAGTGGCATGCTTTCACAGAAAGAATTGGTATGAAAACATCTGAAATATTTTAAACAGAAGAAGGCCATCCCATAACTAATCTCAATAATGATATTGAAGTCATCTCTGTTTGTGTTTTCTTAGTGGAATGGCCTAGGAGTATGTATTTAGATGACAACAAATCACTCTATGTTTAAGCAACAAAGTGGAGTGGCAGCTTCAAGAAACTTTGTGTGTAAACATTGGCCTTAGCAGAGATAGGCTGAATATTCCTCAGGCTTTCCTAGACACTTAGTCCCTGTGTGCTGGTTCATGTCACCACCTTCCAGCTGGCAGCCCTGGGAAACAGGGCAGCAGGTATCCAGACCTTCATCAAGACACTGAACATGTTAAATTGCTGGGACCAGAGGGAGAAGAATTCCCTATGAAGAGAGTTGATCCAAGAGACTAAGACAGCTTCCTTCTGGAAAGGAAGGCAGAGTAGAGAGACCAGGCATTAGAAAATTACAAATAACCAAAAGCACTGATAGTGCCAAGATTTAACTATGTTTTTATTTTTTTTTACAGCTTTTGGCTCCTTGGCCCACTCATCCCACATTGCAATCGTGTCAGACTTGACAGTTTTCACCACACAGTAGGCCAAGCCTTCCCCACATCTCCAGGTTCCTCTGCAATAGCTAAGTTCAAATGCTTAATTTAGATACCCAAAACACTTCCTTTGTGAAGAGCAAACCTCTTGAATGACTCCTGATGAAACAGACAAGCAACAAGCTATAAAATGTTTGTCTATGTGCAATAAGCATTATTTTTAAAGAATACAGTTCTCTGTAAAAGCAAAAATTGCTTTTGGTATTTAGGTAAAAAGGTGAGATGATCATCAGCCTTATCTTGCTTCAAATAAGTACTTTCCTGAGCCTTAAACTTATACAATGCCTTACCTATACAAATGATTTAAGTTCCTTCCTTTGTCTTACTTCCTTGTCTTGGTTTAAGTATTTGTAACCCTCTTCTTGGAAGATGCCACTATACTGTCTCTATACTGGTATTTACAGATCTTATCAACCCAAATCTATGTATCACCTCTAAGATAACACCTTTTCTACTGCATTGCTTCTCCACATTTTTTTTAGTCATCAGTAAATATTATCATCTCCTCTGTCATTCAGCTCCAATACAAGTCCCTTTCATTTTTTATGCTGCTTCTTGTATCAGACCATGTATCTAACGCTGGTTCCTCTTCCACTTTAATTTCCTCAGAGATCCTGATGCTATTTTCTTTTGAAATGCAACAAATAACATTACCTAGCCTGTCTGTTGCTCAACCACTACCTTGCTATCATCTCTGCTGGCTGTTTTCTTCTCCATTCATGTTACATTTTCAGAGCCTTTGTCCATCTCTATTTATTATTTGTGTGATAAACGGATCATAGTGCTTAGATGACACATCTGCAGAGTAATCTGTTAATTAATTATATACTGGTTTTCTGTGATTGCTACAAAACTGTTAACACAGAGGTAATGATGTTCAGTGAATTTGGCCAAAAAAAAAAAAAAAAAAAAGGGTTCCTGATTTTGTTCAGAGGTGAATCTGATTTCAAGTTAATTTGTTAGGTTTGCTCCTCTAAATAATCACAGCTATTGAAGACAAATAGCGTTTTTACAAAGTAAATGAAAGAAATTGACACCCTTGCTGTTAAAAACCCAAAAAACTTCAGCAAATTACGCAAAGCAATTCCTACACTAAGCCTCAGAATAACAGAAACAACATGAATGATGGATACTGAAATGTCATTTGAAAGAGGCAGTACCAAAGAAAACTAAATTAATAACATGTATATAGGCCTTGAATGAGTGCTGTCTTAAGGCTGAAGAAAGGAGATTGCTTTATTACTAGCTCTTCTGCATGGTTTTGTGACCAAACTTAATCTTTGTTCTGTTAAATCTTAATTTATCATGCCACACATTGGTAGCTAAGACAGAAATAAATACATAAATCACCTCAAAGCAGGTACTTTCAAAAAAGAACTGTATGTATTTAGATCAGATTAACTCAATTTTAATACTTCATCAAAAGGATAAAAGTAGACAGAATGTGGAAAATGTGTAAAAAGAAAGAGAATAACTTTAAAATACCTTTTTTTTTTAAAAATTCTGAATTCAGCCTGACTACCCACTGCCCACTCACCCTCTGTTAAATGATTTGTTCTTTAATAACTGAGCATTGTCAAAGGAAAACCAGTGGCAGCACACAGACACATTGCCCATCAGATACTACTCAGTCAATAGAAGAAAAGTTGACTGCATCCATCCAGAGGGACTACCTGAAGACAGTGGCAAAAAGGGAGATATCTTAAAAATCCCAAGGATCTCTAATTTGCATATGTTTGTTAACCGTACCCATAAATATACCCATGATAATTCAGCCCACCTGCTTTGCTATGTTCTCAAAGCATGACATGTTCTCTTTCCAACAGAGCTACAGAAAGTAGGCTTTGCTTTGGGAAATAATTAAGCACCACTGTGTTGGACTATTTACTACCCTTTACTGGAAGGGAAACCACTAAATCTTCGGAACTTTGAAAACCTGCTGCCCTCTTCACACTCCACCTCATTTCAGTGTACGTCTTCACTGAGTTTATGCATGTCCATGAGCACCATGGACAACTATCTATAGAGATCTCAGTTCTCAGATATTTTCATGCTTGCTTTCAGGTTCTGTGAGATTCTTCTCCATGTGAATTTATGTATCCTTTACATGACTTTGGATACAATCATTGCAGTGTGGTCATCTTTATTTAGTCTCGGGGTGGGGTTCATGTTCTCTTTTTCAGTTTTGCACTTCAATAGACTGAAAAACGAGGATAAAAAGGGCAGTGACTTCAAAGTCATCCTAAATTTTAGAAAGCAGGGTATATTAGTTTACTGGTGATTGATATTTATTTCTTCCACAGGTTCTAGTATTTTTACTTTATATAAAGCCTTCTTCACTTCATTTCAATTCTCTTTGAATTAGTAGAAAGTTAAGTAACTTTATATTTAAAGCAAAACCTTTTTTTTGTACTTGCATTGATATGTAAATTTGGGAAAAAGTTAAGTCTGATTATTTCCAGCTGCATCAAGCTTCACATTCAAGCTTAAACTGGGAAACTAACTTGTAACTTTATGAATATTGAAATTGTGTATATATTAACAAAGGAGAATCAGTTTGGGGTCCATAGGTTCATGTATATTAACTGCATTGCAGAAATATTTTTCCAATTCTTCTATTTCTCTCAGTGGGCTTCCCTTTTCCATCACCAACTCCCAGTGATTAACTTCAACACTGTGTTCTGTATCCAGTCTACATCTATAATGAAGGTACAGATCTGCCCCCTTACTAAATATGCCTATGTAATTTCAAATTACATTTGCTTTTTTCCCTCCTTGAGTTTTATATGCTTTTATTAAGACATACATGCCCAAAGGTATGCTTTAATCACTCAGCGTGCAGGAAGCATCCTTCATCCACTTTCTCCCTGAAGATGTCTCCAACCTGACTTCCAGTTTAAACTGTTATTTGTATTGCAGGCATTTTCCCGTATAATCTCAAGAGTGTCTTCATCTACTTCAAGTGTAAGCATATTCTTATCCAACAGTCTTGGTTCAAGGAATAGCCCTTCTACATTTCTCAGCATGAGATGTCTGAGTCTTTTCAAATCGAAAGTATTTTTTTTCTAAAGTTAAATATCTCAATATCTCTCATTCTATCATTAAATCATTAACTCTTCAAATCTCCAACCTGTCTATGACAGAACCAATAGATAACTGATTTAATAGAACTTATTTTATTTAATAAACTGTTTTCCACAATGGTGTTATTTTTCAGTATTATTTCAGTATATATGAAATAGTTACTTCAGTATTTCCCTCAAACAACCTTTGGAAATAGGAAGTTACAAGGAGGGTGAAGTTTTGCAAATAGGTACACAAAGGGAAATATTTAGGTCTGAAAAAATATTCCCAATTGAAAAAATATTCCAAATGAAAAGATGCATGAAGGACTAGACAAGTACGTTTGACTGCATTTTTAAGGAATTCCTGCACAAGAGCTTCTTTTCCAAGGAAACTACCACATTTCAAAACATTATATTCTATGGCAACAATTGCATTCACTAAGCAAAAAGCTTACGCTCTCCTTGGTAGCCCTGGTGACACTCCAGTAAGGAGAATGGGGTAGAGCAGTGAGCTCAGGAAGCTGTCACCTCCTTGCTCGGCTCTGGCCAGCACTACACCCAGCAAGGCCCTGCGATGGATGGATAACTGCTGACAGTCAAAGGCAGCCATTTGCGAGAAGATAGCTTAAAAAGTCTGCAGGACAAATATCTGATGCATGTGGCAGTCTGGCTGTCTTTTAGGAGAGCAGTTCAGTTTTCCCATTAGAAAATGTCATATTTCAACCTTCGTAACTCAGATTCCAAATTTCTTAAAGGTTTCCACAGAGCTTTTTTTCTCTAAACTAATAGCTGGTCTTTAAAGTCATTAAGCAAAATTTTTGGACCAATGCCTAAAGCTGCAAAAGAGAACAACTGCTGACAGAAGTTACTGATTTCACTTCTACTGTTCACTCTCACATGGAACAGACTTCCTCTGAACTCAGCTGTGTCTACTGGAAGAACATTACATCACAGAAAATCTAACAAGCTAAAAATATATCCTGTAGGTATAATCTTAATTATGCTTAGGTTAGAAAGATTTAGTAACCTTGGAGATAGAAAACAGTGTAGAAGTGATTATTTTTAGCATCAAGGAACTTCTCCAAGCAACAATACCACACAGTGTAAAAATATACCAGGTCAGTACACTTTGGAGATTTCAGATGTTTCATCCTCTTATGGGCTAAACTACAGTACTATTAAATTAATCTATGTTACTCTGGAACATTTTTTTTTTCTTTTTTTTTTTTTTTTTTCAGATTTATACTTCATATGACCAAAAAATTACACAGATATGCAAAGATGTACAGGAACTTTAAGCATGCCATCTTTACAAACTGAGCTTGACTCAATAAAATTGGAGATTTCCACTTGCTTTCATGACAATCATCCACCACTTAAAATTTAAATTGCAATTTTGAAAGCAGAATTTGCAAGTGACAGCCCGAACTTGAATTGAAGATGACAGTAATTTCTCTGTGGTCCCATATTTGTCAGTATGTTCCTCATAACTTCAAGTCCTCAGTCTGTAGTCACAGGCAGAAGTAGTCTCAGCAAGAGTACTATGGCATCAACAATTCACATTATTTGGTCCTGTTAAGTCATATTTGTGTACTGACAGCCTGCCCCCCCCCGCCCCGCCCCGATTCTCTTCTGGCTTCTTCTCTTAGGAATATGCCATACTGGTCTGCTGGAGCAACCACAGTAGCATGCCAGCCCTCTTCATCTCCTCACTGAGGAACAAGTGAAGTCTGTGAGTATGTGTGACTGTAGGAGGAAAGTACCGTGTGAGTAGTTATCTGCTAATAACAGCTTGATTATATTAATAGCAGCTCCATTTCTGCTAAGTAAAGGAGAAAACCTTCTAATATTGGTGGAGAGAATCTCCCTGACTTGACAGCCTACCAAGGAAATGCACCGCATAGTGATACTTGTTTAAATTTTGTTAACTATTAGAATAAACCTATGCATACAAAAGTTTCCTAGCTCAGAGAAAATAAAATTTTGAGTTCCAACACTTAGTGACAAAGCCTGTATGAGAGTGTACACGCTGAAGATTCATTAATAAAATTTACCAGAAGGGCATATGTGGGTATCAGTTATTAATATCCAACATTTCCCCAAATGCTCAGAATTCTCATGAGCTTGTTTCCCTCATGTGATGTTAACTTTTATGTTCTGAAGAGGTTGTAAGATTTCCCAACCATAAAGGAAAGGTCACACTCTCCTCCACCAAAATTCAATGTAAACAGGCTTAGAAAAACTTAACAGCCCTGGAAAACACAGAGGTCTGCTCCTGCTGGGAGTTGTGCCACTGTATACTGCAGCAGTAACTGGCACATGATTCACCATCTTAAGAAAACAGACTTTAAGACAGCTTGGTTTAAATGCAAGCAAAATTAAATACTTCACATTGGAACAATAAGGTTCTTTGTAGTGAGGAGAAATATTTTTTCCTCTGAGTGCTGGAAGATTAGCCCCAGTCTATTCTGCTGCTCTTTTCTTCCAAGTGCTTTTCGTTATTACTATTTTTCAAACTCTATTTCAAAGAACAGTTTGGAATTCAAGACAAAGCATTGCCTACTGCTGTGACACAGGCCTGCCTAGCAGTATGAAATAGGAAAATACATTTTCCCAAAGCAGCCTCTCACTTAAACTTGCTGAGATACTGGAATAGCTGACAAGGAGGCTACATTAGCATGTACAAACACAAACACTGCCAACCGCAAGCTGTTAGTCTTTTCTTACATCGTTCCCATTGACATCCCTCAGCTCCAGCCTCAGCATTCATTTTTCTTTCACTTTTTAAATGTTTCACTTTCCTTTGCTCCCTTCCCCCATCTATTGGTTGCTCTTTCCCTTCAAATTACTCCCTTCTATCACTTCTAGTAGTCTTTTTTGCTATTTTTTTAATATATATTTTTACATCAGACGTTTTCATCTGAGCTTTTAGTCTATTTTTTTTCTCTAGAGAGGATTTAGGGCGTCTCTCATTTGTTACAATTGGTATGCTTTTATGTCTAAGAAATTCTGAATGAAATGCTGCTAAACTAAATTTAAAGCACAAAGACTTGTTTTACTTTAGAATAAAACAGTAATAACATTGCTTTAAATTGCTTCCAGATGTGGTCTATAAGACCACATGAAATATGACAGCATTTACAGTATAGCAGAGTACTGAAAAATTATGTAGAAGTCTAACATAACCTATTCTAAATAACTGCCGATGACTGAGACTTGGCAAACATTTTGCACATATTTAATATACTTACCTTCTTGAAACATAATGATAGCAGCAATGGGCAGATATGACAAGCTGCAGATCTACTGCATAATGCATTCATTTATGAAAAGTGTTGTATGCCTTTGTTCACTCCAAGGTGTGAATTCAAAAGTTCTGCAAATTGACCCTCCAGACTCACCCAGTTCTGCTCACTATCCCTTTTTTACCTTCTTGCTCTCATTTCAGTATTCCTTTGCAGGTAGTCTTCTGTACCTTTAGCATCCTTGTGAATCCATCAGCCAAGCAACTCTTGAATCAATCACCTTCCCTGAGTCCTTCCTTCAATTACGCTTTTAATAAGGAAATTATAAAACCACCTTACCCCCTATGGAAATATTAACATGCCTATAAAAACAAAAAAGCAAGGATAAGATAACCAACAAAAGAAATCCTGCAACACAAAATCCTAATGCAGACCAGCCAAATGCTGTCCTTCAGGCACTTCTCACTGAATCTTAGTCTTACTTCCTCAACCGCAATTCAAAAAATTCTGAGTTCAAAAGCAATTCAGGAGTTCAGCCAACATTCAGCACAAGAGTAAAATAATACTGGTCATTCAAGCTGGAGTTGGAAACTTGAAACAAATGGCAGCCAAGTCACCTCTTTGAGTGTCACCACGTAGGACACCGACAGCATTAACTGTGCTGCTGCATGGCCAGGTACTGAGTGGCAAAACCCAGGTTACTGTTGAAACAAACAACTGAGATAGTTTATGTAGAAAAAATAAAATAAAATTCTTGCTGCAATGTTCACGATTCTTAACAAAGGGAAAAAAATCCCCACAGGATTAAGCTGTTCTCCAGTTGCCTGTTTCTTCAGTCTCTTAATTCAGGGTGTTTATACACCTTTCCTATTTCCTCTGCAGAAAATATAAAAATAACAAAAAGCATTGCCCAGATGGTGCAGTGGAATATTGTGATTTCCTGTGACATGACCACATGCCTCTATCAGGCCTATGATCTTTTAGAGACCGGGGAGGTAAGATGATATTTGAGAAGCGTCTCCAAAGCACAGCACTTCCCAGGACCTCCTGTGCCACTCAGCTGTTCATAGCTGTTTAAAGCCTCACCATCACTAAAATATTCTTTGTTTTTATCAGAGCGAAAATTTTGCAATTTCTTGGAAAGAAAAAAAAAGCTCCCCTTCAGAATTTAAATCACTTCTCAAGGAAACTCAGACACAGGGGCTTGCCCAATATTGTGCAAGTATGTGTACTGAAAAGTTGCAAGTGCAACATATGGGCCATACTGATGAGGGCATACAAGTGGTGTAGAACTCACCCACCACAGGCACTGTATCTCTCACTACCAGGTTACTCCAGCCAGGCCTCATCTTTTGTCAGTGAGCATCTGTGGGTTAACAGACACTTGCAGTTCACTGTTTTTTCACAGTTTGGGTATGGTCCCAGACATGGCGTAGCGTAAAGCACCCCAGGAGCAGTTTAGTCTGTGCTCTCAGGCAGCTCCATGCTGCAAAACCCTCCTGGGCTGAGGGCTGCCCTTCAGGCTGCCCATGGCTGGGCAGGTGAGATGTGCAATGGTCAGAAAGGAGACCTGGGAGAGGTTTAGGCAGACATCTTGTCTGTGTTAGTTTGTGACATGGCCTTCTTCAAAACTGACTGTCCCATATAAATATTCTCTACATGTTTTGGTGTGTAAACACTATCTGATGTACTCTTGCTCTAAGTCCCATGGCAAATCAGCAAGAGTTTCCTCTGTGTTGGTCACCAGTCAGCGCCATCACAGCAGCATCAGGGATGACGTAACACTCTTGTCTCTTAAGATGCATTTTCTGAGTTAAATCTTGCCCTGTGGGAGCTTTGGAAACACTTGGTCTACTGCTGCTTCAGTCTAGTTCTCTCCAATAACATGCACTAAAGTTTGCCACTTAAACAACTGGAGAGGTGATACTGAGCTTGGTGTCTTCTGAATGTGGAAATTAAGTGATATAACAAAATGGAAGTAAAATAGAAACTTGCTTAAGCTTCTCCAATTTACTTGTGGAAAGCAACCTGCATGGAATACGTGGTCTATTTTACCCTGTAAAATATATACCTATTTTTTTTTGCAATAGTATTTGTCTCTATTATCACCATATTTTAGATCTGCATTTGATCGTTCCTAAAAGGCTTATTTCTTTTATGTCACAGAGTGGGAGTTACTTTTTTACTGTATTATTCTCAAGTACTTCATAAAAATATAATTACTTTTTAAGCTTAAAGCCTCACTGTTGGACTTGAAAGGAAACTAAGTAGCAGATGCTTCCCCCGATTCGTCTCCCTACAGCAAATGGAAAGTTAAGAAAATACACCTGCAGATGAAAACAAATTAGAAATATTTCAAGAGTTTTACTATAAATATGATCCTATTTTCTATAAGGAGACGATGGTAAACATAAACAGAAAATCTGTTGCATGTGGGTAGGTGAGGATGCAGTTTCAAACTTAGAACCTGAATACACCCAGGTACTTGAGGTGATTAGCAGAAACTTTTCCAAATAAAGCATTTCTAAAATGGAGCAAAACCCAGTATTTTGAGATATTTTAATAACATGTTGGCAGTTGAACGGTAACTTTCCACTCAGTGTGCTGCAAGATTTGTCTAGCTCATATATTCAAAAACTCTGATTTGCACTGTGCCAAAATACTAATTCTCCATGAAAAAAGTGGTAAAACTGAATGATGTGCATTTAAATCAGATTGCAGAAACAGGAACATAAGCATTCATAGTTCTCAACTCTTTTTTATTCTAGGAACTAGAATGTGAAGATTGAATACGATGTTGTAGCTCACTGCTTAAATACAACTTGGCCAGCATAAACAGCATTAGCACTTGCAACACTTTGTTTATGTAGTGTCCAAATGTAGAAATATAGCTTTAAACCAGGTCTGTGGCAAACAATATAAACAAATATTAGTTACAAAAAAGTGTTGTTGTGGGTTCCTACTCTGTTCCCTTCAGCCTATGGATGTTTTTACTATATGACTTTTAATATACAACTATGTGCACTGGTTCATTCAATGTGAACTCTCACAAGAATATATTAGAAAAGAATTCAATTTCATTAAATCATAGTGATGCTATTATGGAAAGATTTTAGTCTCTAATAAAATGAGTTTTGTAGTGGAGCTTCCATAATTAGTAGTTTCATTTCAAGTGATATCCACTAAAATCTGATGATGGAATTAGTTTTTGCCATAGCTTAGACAGTCTTTTAATTAACACAGGCAGAAAGGTTAATTTCAATTTTTTCATTCCAAGTTTGAGAAAGTTTTAATGGGTTAACTGCTTGTACTGCACAACTAAATCAGAACTTCCTATAGTGCTTACAAAGACAGATAACCCACTCTGAACTACCCAAACATCCCCATCATTCAAATAAGCAAAATTATTCATGTAATACAGAGAGCTGATTAGGTAAGGAATATGTCAACTCAGCTACAGATAAATACTTATAGTTATATAAAGCTCCTGGTTGAAATTAAAATATTGTACCTGCAAGTTATATTCACTATAAACTGAACTCATCAGCAGTCAGTACTATAGAGAAAGACTCAAATTTTACATGACTCCACATTTTCAGCATCAATCCATAATTAGATGACCTTGCATCAGCAGCTCGTCATCTCTCCTGCTCCTGCAGGTATATCAACCATTTTAAACAAAGGCGTGGCAGTGTTTTATACAAACCAAATACATTACATGAGCTGGTTACATGTGCCAGCATGCTGACCTTGGACTTTTCATGGCTACCAAAGCAGTGAAACCCTTATATCCACCAGATACTCAGGAAAGGCATTTTCCTTAAAAGCTGAAACAATCGATCTTTTCCTGAAGTTGGAATTACCATCCCCGGTAATGATATTCTCCACACAACTTGCCTTGGCCGATTTTTTCTCACGAATAACTTTTAAAAATTATTATTTACAGATACTACTGTATGCACCTCACCTGAATCGAGCCTTGCTATATTGGTCTGTAGCCAGTGTAAGTCCATGTCCTAAGCTAGGAGGCTGCAGGATGAAAGCACTACCCTGCAAAATCAGACAAGCTGCTGAAGCAGGAGTTTCCCTGGGTTTGAGGATGGAACCACACTGCCACCCACAGCAGGAACAGCAAATCATCAGTAATACAAACATTTTCCTCCTTTCAAAAGGGAAAGGATCAAATAATCTTGATTTGGCTCTCAGTGAGTAATAAACTCGTCTCCCATTCACTGTGCATGTCACTATCATCATCAGCCTTGCACTTTTAGAAACTAAAAAGATGAAACACCTGCACCAGTCAAGTTTGCCTGTGGTCTGCTCAGGCTCCTCTTGAATACGGGAAAACAACAGGTACTGATGAACTGATGAGCAACTACAGGTAAGCGGTCTGTCTTAATTACTATGAACAGCTGTGATATATCTTTTACACAGACAGAGAGTGATTGAAAATAAGCCAGAACTGACTGATTCTTCTTTTGTTTTCATTGTATAAATACACAGAAATAGTTAAATCTAGGAAAACCAATATAGTGTAGTGTATATTTGATGTTACTACACTAGATGACTTGCTGACATAAAGTACACTTTAAAAATCATTATCCTTTGTGCTTTAAATACTATATATAATCATACTTTTAAGATAACTCTTGAATCAGTTCAGCAGAGCACATTTTAATTAAAGTATTCAATCAACTGTCATTTCTCATTCACATAAGTATGTGCCAATATCAGTAAAGAAGTACAAAACCTGCTATTTCAGAAATGTTAAGCTTTCACTTATTTCAAGCCCAAATCCTTTTTCGTCCCTGCAGTCTGTATATTTCTCAAATCAATTATTAAACTTCAGGACAAACCTCTCCAATTTCATGTTTGTATTATAGGTTGTAAACTGAAATTATATTAATAGATTATAAATGGTATTTTCCTTAAAAATTGCTGGTTTACATAATGGCGGTAGATGAACTCCTTTAAGTAATTTTTATTCACAGAAAGCAGACAGTATTTCATATTCACCTCTAGGAGGCAAAATTTCAGATTTCTCATTTCACAGCTACCCAAAGTATTTTTTGTTGATATATAGTTCAGTAATTAAACAACAGAAAAACATCTATGGCAATACCGATTAACTAAAACTTTAAAAGTTAGCATTTTAAATTTTAACTGCACAAATAATTTTTTCTACTTTGTTTAAATAAAAAAAAATCGAGAAGTTTTATTTTACTTCAGAGATAAGCCTGAAGTTTCTTCAAAAATGTCAGCACATCAGCCATTACAGTTACCACACTTAATTCTGCATTGTCAAGAGACTAGACATCGTGCAATCATACTGTCATTACAGAGCTGACAAAACCTTAACATTTTATTTAATTGTTAAAAATCACTAATTCTGCAGCTTTGAGTTATTTCTCAATCCAGTTACTTAGGGAAATAAAGTGTATGATATATACACACATATATTCTGATATATTAGCCTGTAAGTTCCCAAGTAATTACTTTTGAATGCATTTATTTGTCTCAGGTTTGATAGATAATTAGTCTCAAATACATTTGAATTATCCCAAGTTTCATGCAAATAAACATGGAAAGAAGATAATATTTTTTTAGTTGTAGACCAGATCATCTACTTTTCCCCCAGAAGACGGGCAGAATCCTGAATTTAACCTTACACGGCCCTTAAAGAACCCAAGCTCTGGGAGAGTTGATGATATCTCATTTACAGGAAAAAGCATCAGCCCAGACACCATTTTAGGCATCAGAGATTGTAGCCATGAACCACATACAGAAGCTGTGTTTTCATAATCTTGTTCCTCATAAGTAAAATCATAGAATCATTAAATCATTAAGGTTGGAAAGGACCTCCAAGATCGTCAAGTCCAACCTTCTACCCAATACCTCCATGACCACTAGACCATGTCCCAAAGTGCCACACCTACCTGTTTTTTGAACACCTCCAGGGATGATGACTCCACCACTTCCCTAGGAAGCCTGTTCCACTGCTTAACTACTCTTTCAGTAAAGAAATTCTTCCTAATATCTAAGCTGAACTTCCCCTGGAGCAGCCTGTGGCCATTTCCTCTTATCCTGTCACTAGTTACTAGGGAGAAGAGGCCAACACTGGCCTCACTACAACCTCTTTTCACGTAGCTGTAGAGAGCAATAAGGTCTCCTCTCAGCCTCCTCTTCTTCAGGCTAAACAATTGCAGCGCCCTCAGCCTCTCCTCATAAGACATGTTCTCCAATCCTCTCACCAGCTTCGTTGCCCTCCTCTGTACCTGCTTCAGTACCTCAATGTCGTTCTTATCCTGTGGTGCCCAGAACTGGACACAGTACTCAAGGTGTGGTCTCACTGGTGCTGAGTACAGGAGCACAATTGCTTCCTTCCTCCTGCTGGACACACCATTTCTGACACAAGCCAGGATCCTGTTGGCCTTCCTGGCCACCTGGGCACACTGCTGGCTCATGTTCAACTGGCTGTCAACCAACACCCACAGAGCTTTTTCTGATAGGCAGCTTTCCAGCCTCTCATCTCCAAGCCTGTAGCATTGCCTGGGGTTGTTGTGACCAAGGTGCAGGACCCAGTACAGTATTACAGACAATTCCTATTTTCTATCTGTTTACTGTCAGCCCAGTCCAGGTAGAACATTTTGCCCAACTACTTTGGTTTTTCAGGCTCCCCCTCCAATGCAGAGCCACATAGCATTTCTATGTCCTGGAAATTAGATTTGTAAAATCTACTGTATACAACTTTATTACTCTGCTTTATCATAGAGTAATGTAAGTCAGACCAGGAGATTAACAATAATGGCATAATTAAAGTATTAAAAGATTCCAGGCCTTTAATATAATACACTTAAAGAACAGAAAAGAAGAATGAAGGACAGCAGCAGATCTATAGAACAACAAAAAAAAACCCCAAAAATAATAAAAAGCAAGATAAAAAAACCAGCATTTGGAATACATTAAAAGCACAAAAACTTTTGAAAAACAGTGTCATTTGGAGGCTCTGAGCCTCAGCACCTCACATCCCAAGGACTATTCATTTAGTAGGCTTGAACCAAATTCTTTGCTGGGTTCATTAAAAGAGACATTGAAGATAATTCATTCCCATTTCATCAATTACTGTGTGATTTTGAATCAATGTGGCATTTAAGACCACTGTAGATGTTGACTTGCATTAACTTTCACTTGGAGATTTTTGTGTGTCATGTATATCTATAAATCTTTAAACTGCCTTTGGCATTTCCTGTTCTCGGAATTATTTTTTCTTCTGTTTTAATAGATCAGGCAGACATATCTTTTGAATTAAAACTATTCCCCATGCACTCCTGATGAAAATGAAAAATGATTTGAGCATAATTGCACACTTTTCAGATGGTCTTTTTGCAATTTAAAACTCTTTAGCCCCCAGAATAGTGTACATAACAGTTTTTCTGTGAAAATAAGGTCCATTGTTACACAGATTAAAGTTTTACTCCTGACTTAAATAGGAACATGAGGAAATCCTCTTTCATGACCCGAAGTTCAGCTACATTAAGCTATGATAGCAATCTGTCAGTTTCTCATGAAGCTTTTAGAACATGGGTATTTAGGCTTAGGACTGAAAACCTAGTCCGATATTCTGTATTTATTCCATTCTCTTGGCAGCTAGCTCTATAATCTGCAATTTCAAAGTCACAGGCATTGAGGCACATGACCTCCATTCGGTACACAAGGGAGTCAGCCTGAGGAAGGCCAGAACATCAGGATACCCATTTCTTTGTAGGGATCTGTAATTACCAATATAAATACCTCTAGGAATGCAGGGCTTTAAATATGTAGCAGTGGTAAAAAGGAAAAAAAGTCTTACCATGTTCTGTCTTATGAAGACAGGACTCATCTGAGATTTTTTCCACCATTGTGTTCCTCAAACCCTGCCTGGACGACATTATCCTGCTTACTGCAAATTATAGCAGCCATTTAATGCTGAATGGATTGCTTGTGTCCTCCAAAGGACTACTGAGGCAGCTGGTGAAAAATGCCTGTCACCACCTTTGCCTGCACATGTCCAATGTTCCCCTATCAAAACTCCTAGAAAAGGCCTCACTGCTTGAGTGCATAGTTACTCAAAATAAAAGTTCTTTTTTCTGGATTTTTTTCTCTAAATCTAATAACCTTGAAAATAGGGATTCCCAATCAAAAATAATGTTGTAATTACCTGCTTAAAATGCGGTTGTAGAAAGCTAACTTCTGCTATTGGTGTAAATACTCTTTATTGGTTCATATTTCTACATAATGGGGATTCGTACACAGTATATTCATAAGGCAGATAGAAGTGAACATGACATTTTAATCTGATAAATTAAAAAGATCATAATTCAAGTGACATTTAAGAGGCTCTTATGCCTTGCTATTACTCTCCTTTCATACTTGTACTGTGACAGTCTGACAAGTGTCTGCTCAAAATACTTTCTCCATGTTCATAACTAAATTTTAAAATAAATATTGGTGAATACTTTTTGTGTTTGTAAGTAGCTACTACGCATTAATAAATAGCACATTGAAGTTTACATAAATACCTGTAGGAATTAGATTGAGGTAGTACACAGCCAAATATAGAAACAAAATTTGTCTTAAGAGTTTCCTCAATATGCTTTTAAAACTGTTAAGACTACATTAATAATAGGAACTGTTGTGTAAAATACACAGAGCTGAAAATAAAGGAAGAAGCAAAATGAGCTACTTCCTTTTACAAGTAAAGATTTTTGTTTGTTTTTTTTTCTTACAAGGTCTCCCTAAGCTTTGGCTCTGTAATGTTGTGTAATGTATCCATATATAGCAGAATAAACTAGACTATAAACAGATGAAGCGATGTAGTATGTGTTCAGAGCATAGTGCAATCCCTTTGGGGCTAGAAAAAACACTCTCTGTCAAAGCAGATTTTCAGTATTTTATTATCAATTCCTTTGGTCTTGCTCAAACCACATAGCAGGTAAGGCTTAAGAAACAAAACTTTGATGTAGTAATTCTTACAGCTTTTAGCATATCTCATGCAGTGTTGATGATAAACGGATTATCATCACATTCATGGACATCGGTGGCATTTTTAGGTAGACTGAGTATGGACAGGTGAAAGCGGCACTTTTCTAATGACCGCTTCTTTCATGAGGATGTAAGAGAGGTCCAGTAACCACTCCAGCTTCTCTTTGGGGAAGACAAGTCAATCTTCTCCCAGAAATTCTATACTCTGATATATTTCTCTCACCCCACATAATAGCCAGGCCAGAGAGCTCATGATGCATAGCATTAACGTCTGTACAGCTGCATAGGGTAATGACGATTGTGAAAATTGCTTCTTGATGTCTCTCTCAGTAGCACACTTGGAGGTTTTTTGACAGCTGATCAGGTACATGATGAAATGTGAGAATTTCAGGTGAGTAAAAAAACCCTATCAAATTAAGTCTTTCAAAACAGCAGGAGACATCCCAGCCATAGACATACATGTTTCCACTGTCCTACTGATAAACTGGAAAATTTTACATGATGCAAAACCAGCACAAGCCTGCCTGTTCTTGACAGAATCAGTTAATCCACCTGGCATTTCAGGCATTGACAGTGTCATACAGTGAAAATCAATTACCCAAGATAATCACATCCACTGTCTTCACCTCAGCTTTCTCATTTATTTAATCTAAGCCTCGAGAACTGCCATTATTCTGGGCATAATGGAAACATAAGTACTTCATTAAAACCAGCACCTGGCCTCATTCAATAGTGTGGCAAGAGCTAACAAAACTATGACAAATGCAGCCTTGCTGTTGTGAATCGGCTGACAAGTGATACAACCGAAAATATGTGCTTCTCAAAACAACCTTTAAAGAAACAGTGGTTTCAGATGAGGGTACCTTTCTCCTGGAGAGATTTTATCCTGGAGTGCTTTATCACTACATTGGAGGAGTAAATGTTAGCATAGTGCCTGAAAGCCGTGATCCAACCTGAAGATGTTTAGGTGCAAAATGCATCCTGGCTGCCTATAACGGCATCTTTCAAGGTAACAGAGCCATAATGCTTCAGACAGAGATGGATAGGAGACTCCAGTTTCAGTAAGAACATACTTTGATTTCAGCATATGAATAATCCTACAAGAGGTCAGATAAATATTAAAATAACCCATTAAGCCTCAGTGACTTCAGTGAGAAAAAAAAAAGTAGTGAAATAAGATGTTCATTTGACAAGTAAAGGCTTATCAAGAGGAGAAGAATTTCAACTCAAGATGGGTCTAAATCAAAATGAAGACATCCAATACTTAGTAAAAAATGATTGTGTTTTATGTAAGTGTGACTCTTGCTACAGGTAATGTTCAAAGAATTGGTTGGGCAACAACATACAAAAAGCAAGGATATGAAATCTTAAATTTAAGCCATTTTATACTTTCATTAATTTCCGCTCTGATAGTCTGGAATGGTTGCAGAGTATGTAGCCCTCAGGT
This sequence comes from Baryphthengus martii, assembly GCA_013396935.1. Taxonomy (NCBI): domain Eukaryota; kingdom Metazoa; phylum Chordata; class Aves; order Coraciiformes; family Momotidae; genus Baryphthengus; species Baryphthengus martii. The sequence goes on from VWZK01017152.1 coordinate 748,970, forward strand.
CACTGAGTACTATTATAATAATTTAAAATGCAACTATTCATGCAGTCTGTAGTAGGTATAAGAATGTAGACTTTCATGGACAAGCATTCCTATTTGAGAGCAGACCTTACCAGGTATTAAAACACTTATTGACTTGTCCTCTACTTCCCATATAATTTATAGTAATCACTAAAGCTTTGTTTCCCTAAAAGAATTCTAAAGATGAAGAAATACCACGAATATTTCATGGTGTTACTTTCAGCTTTTCTGTTATATTCATTGGTACGCTGAGGAAATAGAATTGTTTGCAATAATTTCAAATTGATATTCTCCTATAAGTAGATTTTGCAAGTCTTCAACATTGGTTTTACCTGTTACCTCATAAAAATGGGAAGATATAATTCAAAACTATAGATCAGTGAGTATTTTCTCACTTTTTGCTTTGCATTTAGCTTAGATACAAAATTGTGTTATTTGGTCTCATTTTCAGGTCCTCACACAATACTGTGTTTATTCCAAACTCATTTGATCAGTATTGCAAGCATTTGCACTTACATTAATATGTCCAAAATAATGCCCATTAAATGCCAATGTAATACAATTAAAAATGGAGGCATTTGGTTTATGATATACCACATTACCAAGTATTTCATGTACTGATATGATACTTTAGTGATAATGCTAATATTGACTTATTTATCAGGCTTATGTGTTATTGGGCAAGCATTTCAAGCACCTAAAATCTCACAGCCCATCTGCTGGTCAGAACTTAACATATCTCCAGGAATCCCTGGGATACCGTAAGTTCACTATGTTTTCTGTTATTCTTGGCGTTACAGCTATAGAAATTAATTACAGATTATAATGCTGTTTGGTTAGTGCTGCAGACGTTACAGTAACTCTGAAGTTACAGGCTGTGAGGAAAATAGACTAAAAAACCAACTTACCCAACATGGGCTCCAATATAGATGCAGAAGACTAAATGCATAGAGGAGTCAAATGATTTTTGATGGTGAGCATCCAGATTCTTTGTGTTCAAGGAGCCTTTTCTGCAAGTTGTTCTCCGAAACAATTTCATTACTCTTTACCAGCCTGAGGATGGAGTCAGCTGATTTTCTGGTCCATGAATGGCTCTATTGAAAGACTTAAGCTTTGGGTTAATAACTGAGCTGTCCGTTTCTGGGACTGGCTCAAGGGCAGGTGGTGGGTTTGGTGCCCCAGATGTTCCACTGCAGCAGGGAGCACAAAGGGGGCAAGGGTTTGTTAGGAGCTGGCTTTCAAGAGACCGGGCATCTCTGCTTCTGTGCATGGGCGCAGACTTGCATTAGCCAGTTGCTCTTAGACTAGTACAGCCCTCGCTGAGGGTGCAATAACCACAACAGAAAATTAATAAACGCACTCTGAAGGACAAGTATACACTTCAGAAGAAACTAGCGTAAGTTTTAGTTTTATATTAACAGGTTTTACTGAAAGCCTTAATTTTTCAGGCCATGGTAATTAATTTTTAGCACTGTCATTTACTTGCTCATCTACTGCCACACTGCTCAGGGCCCAGGTGCTTTTTCAGGTTGTTTGGAGTCCCAGTGACTGCCACTGCTCAGAGCTCTTCTATGGAGAGAAGGATATGTGTTGCCCAAGATTTTCAAATGCATCCTAACTGCCTTAGGGGTTTGAAATTGAGACAGGTGCTGAGTTCCCACTTTCTTAAGATACAGTTTCTCAGGGTTCTCCATTTAAGCCCTGAGAACTGAAAGAGGCAAGAGTACATTGATGCTTTGAATTTTCAGACAGAATATTTTCATTCTATGTAAATTATGACTTGGAATTAGTGAGAACTTGAAATGGGTTTTAAGAAGTAGGTAGAAAGAAATCGCTAGAAATTTAAGGATTTCTGGTATTGTGCATTAGAGATAACCTGTGTTTGGAGTACTCTTGGGAATAAGAAACAAACATCAGCATTGTTTCTATGCCAGTTGGTAATAAAATTGTCTGTAAAGCTGTTATCTCAGTTCTAATGCTATGAAATGCCACATGGGACCAAACTTGCTGATTCCCCTACTTGCAGCTGTTCTGCAATAGAAACAATCAGGGATTCTTTTCCACTGGGTTTCAGGCTTCTTTCTGCTTGACTGATGAATGAAAAATAAACACTACACACGTTACATAGTTAGACTGTTCAAACGAGGTATATGGGGGAGGTACCACAGAGCCGGCACATTCAGCACATACTCTTAACATACTTGGATCAGCATTCAGTATTTACAGGGAATATAGCATTTTACATTTCTCTAATTTCTTCTGCCCACAGATACAGTAACAAATAAAAACTTTAGGAAATAACAGCAGCAGAAAGGCGCACAATGGTAGTGAGACATGCTCATTTTTTGTCGTAGAGACATGTGTTTTTCCTCTCCTGTTTTGGGCCTCAGATCTTCCCATGTTCTGTATGTTGAGGGGGTGGGGACTTTCAGAGCCATCACAGCAGGCACATGGTGTCAAAATAGTCTCTTACAACAACATGTCAATAACTACTTTAAAGTTAACAAAAAGGACAAAGGTTGATGATTTTAAACTAAAAGAGCATCAATTTAGGCTAGATACAAGGAAGAAATTTTTTACAGTAAGGATGGTAAAACCCTGGAACAGGTTCCTCAGAGAGGTGGTAAATGCCCCATCCCTGCAAACATTCAAGATCAGGTTGGATGGGGCTCTGAGCAACATGACCTCATTGAAGATGGCCCTGCTCACTGCAGAGAGGTCGGACTAGATGACCTGTAAAGGTCCCTTCCAACCCAAACTGTTCTATGATTCTATATAAAGAAAAAGCACACAACACAGCTTACTTTTGACAAAAAACAAGACTGGCATGTGTTAGGAAGCAAAATCCTTACTGAGGATTCTTACTGCCAGAAGATGTAGAGTTGGGTCCTCTCAGTCTTTGTGTTGCTCAACAGTTGTCAACTCTTTCATGCCAAAACCCAGCACTAATAGTTGAAACTGAAGTAATCAAAACCAATCTTCTTTCTCCTCCTCCATAGCTTGGACCAGCAATACCATATTTTAGCACTGGTATTAGTGACCCTGCCAGGAAGGATTCCCCCCCCCGTTTCTCATACCCTAGCTGCAGGCAATGATTTCTGACAGCAAATCTTAAATTCTGTCAAAAGTTGCTTTCCCTAACACAGTCTGGGTTGGCAATCACATTCCCGAACTGGTTTCCTTCATCTTGCCTTGTGTTGAATGGTGTCTCCCCAGAGAAAGTGGTGCTTTCATCTATCTGCAAGCTGCAGACAGCTCCTGAAGTGAAAGGTCAGATAGGAAAGTAACATCTGCAAAACTAATGTTTTTCTTCCAGTCACTCCTAGAAAACCTTGAACCTGAATGTACTGAGAACATTTCCACATCAAAAAGAGAACAAGGTGGACATTTCTACCCAGGGTAGCTGGGATGTGACAATGGCAAGAAGGAAAACAAGGCAGTAAGCAAAAAGTTTTATGCAAGCTCTGTTATAGAGGGAAGGCAAAAAAAGAAGCGGTGGGAAGTGCTGCCACTGATTTCTGTCTGGCAGGGATTCCTCACCGCTTCTCTCTCCAGCATCGTTTCCCCCAAACACACTACAAACTGAAAAGCGGCGTTAAGTGAGAGCACGCTTAAGCTGGCAATAGCGCGGGGGGGTTGGGGGGTGGGTGTACTCTCTCATTGCCGCCCACGCCGGCCGTGGGCGGGCTCGAACTCGCGGCCCCGAGCCCCCGCAGTCCCCGGCCGGCTGCGAAGCTGCACGGAGNAGGGGCCGCGGCCACCGCCCCGGCTGCAGGTAAGGCGCCTTGGCACCGTCCTCACCGAGAGCCTGGCTCCTGCACCTCTCCTTTCCTGCGGGTACTCTTGTCTTCCCTTCTCTTTTCTGACCCCTCGCTGCTCAGTTTTTTTGGTTTTTTTTTTTTTTTTTTTAATTGTTGTTGTTTGTTTGTTTTAAAAATAAATGTTAGTTTTTCCTCTGAGGCATTCTTAAGATGCATTCTCACAGATTAAAGTGTCATGGAATAATTTAAATTGACATTAATGAAAGAATTATATTCTGAGAAGTGAGTTTTCCCCCCAAAAAGCCTGCAAAAACTTGTTTTTAAAAACAATCAATGGCATATGGAGAAACTTCTATCAGAAAGATAATTTAAGAGCCAGCTTCTATTTCTAGACCCAAATCTCACCTCAAAGGAATATGTAGATGAACAATGAGCCAGTACTGAGAAAGGTGTACAATATTTGAATGAAAATAGGTCATGTTGATTAAACCTGTTGTTGAGCATTGAGTCATGATGAAACGAACTATTTGAATTAAATGAAAGCATTTTATTTGTCTAACAGGCCTTTTTCTAATTATAAAAAAAAAAATAAAATCACATGCCTATATACCTGATTTCAATGTCTATTCAAACTTTATAGATAAGGTTCTTACAAATTGCTCTTCATCACAACAGAACTCCAGGTAATTCTAATGACTGTTGTAGAATAAAGGTAAAGCAGTAGGGACTTAAAGAAAAGGAAGATCCTGAAACAGTCATACTATTACTACATGGGAGGATTAGTTAAATCTGTATTAGCAGAAAAAGCCTGAAATACATGTTTTATTGAAAAATGCCACATTCTTTCAAACCCTCTTGTAATTTCCTCTTAGACTGAATTTCTATTGCCTTTGAACTCAGTTCCTCAACTCAGTCAGAATAATTCCTCTGACTTCAGCTTTGGCAGGTACAAAAGTTTGTAGCTGAGTCCAGGACACCGAACTTCGAGAATATTTACATTTTTTGTGTGGCTGCACAATTAAAAATGTTTCTTACTGTGATTATTTGTTAATATGTTTCTACTGAGTAACTTTAATTGCAGTAATTTATTCCAGTTTGTTTCAAATGCAAAGCCTTCCTAGACTGTAAAAAAGCTAAACCTCTAAACTGCTTTGAAAACTGATTTTCTCCTTCCTAGTCTTTCATCCTGTTGCACGATTTAAAATGGCTAGTTTGTAAATCTTGTGCTTATGGGACGCTAATTCAGAGATGAATTACAGGCCTCAGACTCAAACTGTCAAGTAGTTGTTTAGTGACTAAGTGTCCCAAGAAAAATAATACTGTCTCTCGAGGTTTATAGACATGCAGAATAACAGTCAAAACAGGAAAAATCTATGGTTCAAATTCAGAATTTGCATGGAAAACAAGGCATCACTGGAGTATTTTCCCTCCCTTCTTCTTTTCCCCCTAAAGAAATAAACTTCTGCCATTGCAAACAAAATTAATTGCAAACCAAGGGGCTGATTCTCTGTCAAATCTGAGGCACATTGCAAAATATTCAGTGAGAGACGATGGATACGATTAAGCCTGATGTGCTACCGCAGGGTGATTACTTTTCCTTTGCAGCCTGGAGCATGTGTTCGGTAACATATAGTGAGATGTCCCTCATTCTCCTATGCCAGAGGCTGCATGGAGGGAAGCTGCGGGCAGGTTGGTTGGGTCTTGTATAGTTTCTACAAGAGAATATTTGAGCAAGGCTCATGGACATTAAGGTCTATGTGAGGAGACTCTCCTTCAGCTTAAGAGTTCAAAGATTCTAGCTCCGTTAACTTCTGTAACGAACAATAATTTAAGGTGGCATCAGAAAGATGATTTCATTTGTCTTATCAAATCCAAATGTTACTTTCTTAATCTGAACCAGCATATTTTATCCAATTTTCTGGATTTTCAACCATTTATATTAGTCACATCAGTTTTGATAGTGCCCAAACAAAACTGGCTTCATTTTGCTATGGGCTATAGAAATAAGTTAACCTGGTTGGTGTAACTAGTGAAATATGATGTCAGTGCTGCAATAGCATTGTATCTGCTTTCAACCCACACTTGTGGGTGCCCTTTAGAAACCTGGTGATACGAAGTGCTCGCCCAGGCAGCTATCAGGTCTCAGCTGGGAAATGGGAGACCACCCAAGCCATCAGTGTTAGCCATGTGAAAGCTGTTTGCACCTTCTTGCAAAGTCAAAACTCTTGTTAAGGTGCCTTTGGGGTTTCATTCATCATTTGTAGCCTCTGAAAGCTGCCCACCTCTGACTTGACTCCCATTCATTCTTTAAACTGCATGAAAACTAAGCACCTCCCTGCTCATTGCTCTGGTGTAGCCACATGAGTGAGCTATGACTTGTGATTGTCAAACAGACTGGTGTAGCAGAAGGTGATCCTTGACTGCCTGTGGGAGAACCTTGCAGAGCTGACATACACTTTAAAAAGCCAGTAAAGGTCTCAGATTAGAGAGACCTGTAGTTTGATGCAACAGGACTCAAACATTTGGAGATGTATGTAGAGGTCTAACTGCATAGATGTCAGAACTTGGATGTACAGAGTAAAAGAACTAAGTAAAAAAGTCTATATACACATATAAACCATTACCAACTCCACAAACTTCAGATTAGTTTGAATGATTACACATGGCAGTAATCATCAGGTGTGACTCTAATGCTCCTGATGGGTGTCAGCTATTTAAAGCATATTTAGGAACATGGTGGAGATAGGTTATTTAATCCACTGCCTTTTTTTTTTACTAGGAAATAGCTGGTGGGGCACACTTTATGTGTTTTTTTTAAATAAATATGAGCAGAGCTTGTGATGAGTGCTATATTTAAGCAGTAGCATGAACACATTAATTTATTCAAACCTATTATCTGAATGCTTATTATTACATCGATTTCTGTACACTGTAGAAATCTTTCAGTTCAGTGTTATGCTTGTTGGAAATAGGATATCTGACGTGTGTTCCATGAAGCTAACTCCTAGAATTATATAAATCTTGTTATAAATCTGAAATTCATTTTCCAGGAAAACTGTCTAATGTTAAGAACATTGATGCCAGTTAACTTATTTCCCAGCTAACCTAAGATATATACCATTCTGTTTAAAATGCACAGAGTGAAAACAACAGATAAATGTATATAACCTATAATAGGATTATTTTATAAGTTACTCTGAGGCTTTGACGTTTATAAAGTTGATAATGCAAAGAACCTGGTGAGACCTCAATACAGAACAGCAAAAATCTCTACCAATTAGACAGTATTCATATACTTCATACTGTATTAGCAGCATCCTGCTAGTCCTTACTCCTTTTGAGGTTAGAAGTACTGATATTTAAAAAAAATTAAAATGGCTGCAACAATGGGTTTCTTTGCCCTAGCTTATGATCTTTCAGTGTATTTTGAGGTTAGTGATTTTGCATGTTAACTTGTATATTATTCAGGATATTTAAATATATCATCGAGTTGTTGCTGATACAGGCTGAAATCTTGCTATGCTAATTTAATTTATTTTAAAAAAATAAATGAACCTATTTATCATACGGTTTTATTCAGGATCATTTTTAAAACTCATCCAATGCCCTATATACATATAAGCAATGTTTAATTGTGAAGTTTCACTTACAGCTCATTTTGCTGCACCAGAGAAGCGGATTTTAATTTCTGGTGAATCTTAAAATCATTCTACTTATTTTAATATGACCTTCTGCTGTTGAACGATATCTGACAAAAATGTCTCAGAGCACAAAACTTAAGAAAGATGCTCCAATCTGTACAACAACTTGCTGAGTGTTTCAGTGAGAAAGTGACATTTTCAGCTCTCATTTGTATGACCTGGCACATGTAACAACTGTATTGATCTGAGCATTAGAGAATAAATGGATTCCAGTATTGCACTTTGAACTATTGCTAGATATATCAACAGTACAAACGTAACATCCATCCAATTGCTAACATAGCACTGTCACCACAGATGGCCCTTGTGCTGCCTGTGTATGTAAAGAAAACATGACAAGACAGCTACTTTCCACAGACTAAGTAAATCTAACTTGGCTTACTTGCCCAAGGAGACTTTGCATGGTCTATGTCCGTGCTAGGCAAGATCAGATGTGCCTACGGTTTAGAAACAAGCTAGCTGGTATTCCAAGAGCCAGCTTGTCAGCCAAATAAGAGGGTGCGCCTTATAATATGATACAGACACATGCATTGGTCCACTTTCATCAATCAATTACCAGTTAGACTCAGAGTTTTGCGGCTGCTGGGTTTTATTCCTTCTTTCTAATTTGCCCCACCAAAAAAAAAAAATAAGAAAATCTCTTTCTACTTTTACTCAAGCCAAGCTCTCTGCAGTATTAATCAATCTTAACATGAAGAAGAATCCTAATATGAGAAAGTTTTTCTTCTCTGTCATGATTATGTATTTTAGGGACACTTAAAAAGTATGATAACAGTAGGGCTATTTTAAACAAAGACAGGTATCATGTCACTTTATCACAAAACACTATCTGACAGTGATTACTATTTATCAGTTGTATGCATTTGGAATTTTCAAGTGATGAGCAAAAGTTACTCACTGTCTTTTTATTTTCTCTTCTTGCTTGTGCAGAGTTAAAGGAGATGAAAAAAAAATAATTCATATGCAACTTTGAAATAAAAAGAGTAAGGAAGACTGCCCAGAAGAACTGGTGAAGTCGGTGAAGATGGCAATGTAGTATCAGGTGCCAACTTGCTAAAAGCGAGGGCAGGAGTGAAAAATGAATACAGAATCTGGAAGTGACAGTGGCATTCTGGGGCCATGTTCTGGAAGAGTTTTCCCTTTTTATCTCTCTACCCCTCTACTTCTCTTATCTTGTGACTACCTTCCATATATACACTCCCTTTCTCCCACTGAGTCTTCAGTGTTTTCAACTTTCCATAATTTTTCCTCCAATTGGTTCATATTGATCTAACAACCAGAGGATGGAGTAAAGAATATAGACTCATTGGCTATGCTGCAGTTGTAGTGAACAATGGAAGTAGAGCAATGCAGAGCAGGGGAGACAGTTTTTCTTTTTTGGCAATCTGAGTGAATCCCTTCTGAATTTCTAATTCCTTTTTAGTCAAGCACTTGAACGCACTGTCATTAAACAGTTTGGATTCAGAAGTCAAATGCAGCTGCAATGCTAATTCGTCTTATACTATCTACAAAACCACTATTGATTTTTTAAAGATAATTCTGCACACAGTTTTAGTTGCTTGCAACAGTAGCCATGGGAATTCAGGCATATGGCTACTACCATATGACAAAGTGTCTTTCTTTGATTATTTTTAGTCTTTTCCATCCATCCACTTGTGGATAAAATACTTCAGTGTAACAGGCATATCATTCTTTGATTCATTACCATGAAATTCTAAGATACCGCTACTACCTCTGCCAGCTCTCTGCCTCATCCCATTTCAGTCTTGAAGATTTGTGAAACTAGCATATTTCACTTTTCCTCTCATGTTGAAGATAATAAAAACTGAATTCCCAGGAGAAATGCCAAAACATTAGAAACTACATTAGAGTCCTAATCTGATCTGATTCAGAGTGGAAAGTGTTGTTGTCTCATCACAGGGGAAACTGGGCGAGATATTTGTTACCTTCTCATCAATTACTTAGTGGTATGTTTAGAACATGACGATGTGTCAATATATGCACAATAATCTGCACAGCACACAGTCTAGTAAACCCAAATAGTTCAATATTCTATGCAGAGAATAGATTATGCCTATTTTTATAGGCTCTGGGAAGGAGGAAAATATTAGGGGTCTTGCTGAGCTAGTTTTAAATGCCAGTGTCTAATAAGGTCTATGTATGCAGGAAGGAATTCTGCTGTGAGTGTATAGCATTTGATAAAGAAATGCATGACAGAGGAAAGGTCCAGATGTACAAACATGCCAAGAGGCAGGCTTTTCAATGAACAAACCAGCTCAGTAAGCCCCATAGAAAAAAGCGGAGAAAAATGTGTGTGTGCATGCAAGCATGTATGCACATGAAGCAGTTATTTATATATCCTGCTTAAGACTTCAGTAGCTACCCAGTTCTATTCCTTGGCTTGCATGTAGTGTACTGTAGAATGGATTTTATCTTTCATGTGTTAAAGACTAAAATGTTCCACCCCATCCCCCATAAAATTGCTAAATTGGATGTTGCTTAAAATCTGAAGGTAAACCAGTTGCTTTAGAAGGAGATTAGTAATCAACCCGTTCATTTTGATCTTCAGTACTGAAAAAAATAGAATGCAAATAAGTACAGAAATATCAATAGGCTTTCTTAATCTGTTTAGAAAGGATCTTCAGACACATTAAGAGCTCATAGTAGCAATTCAAAAACTAAATATAAAAGAAGCTTTATGAAGTACTTATAAAGTCAGTAAGAGGTTTTCTGGGAAACCAGAAAGATAATACTTATTTTTAGCATATTTCCCTGTGAGATAAAGATAGTGAATGTAGAAAGGATCCATCCAAATCCAAGCCAAGATACGCAAAAGAGATCCCACAATATGCACCAGAAGTGTTACAGAATCGGCATTTTGAGAGCAATGTTCTGACAACACCATCTGCTCATTTGTGCAGTATCTTACTATTACAGGCACTCTTAATGTCTCATGCATGATTTTCTGTGGAAGTCAGTAGGAGTGGGTATGATTTATGTTGACATTAATATTTACCAGGCTAGTGTATGCTTGAAGTATCCAAGATGCTGAGAATTTTTTCTTGTTTAAAAAGCCATTAAAATTGCTTTCATTTTCCTTGGAGACATTAACAACTTATTTTGTCACTTCACCACCGTTATGTACAAGTCAGATACCATTTACACTGTACATTCAAGTAAATACCACTAGTGTTGCTCTTACTAGAACTACAGACTGAAAGAAAAGTTACTTTAGGGTAAAATAGTTTGCTAACATTTTGCATTGGTCACTAAAGGTTGATGAAACAAAGCTTCAAGTTATGAAGCTTTGAATTCTTTACCGTTAGTAATTTTTTGTGGAATTAAAGTGCAAGAGGCTCCTGCAAAAATTATTCTAGACATTGAAAACAGTATTGTTTGACTGTCCCTTCCTAAAACCTACTATAGATATTTAATTTGTACTTACTAACGTTTAACAGTTGTCTTGTAGGTTCTGGTTAGGTAATGTTCCTGTCATGTAGGTTGTTTTTTTTAAGTTTTGAAGTGAGTCTTACAAATAATGTTTCAGTGCTTTGATGAAATATAGCAGAAGTTTGCATAGTCCATAGATTTTAGGTCTGTTGCACGACTCTATTAAAGTATTGACTGATAATCTTTTCACCCAGAAAAGGATTACAGAGTTGACAGATTACTTAAAATAACCATTATGGATGTGAATCATACTGACAAAAGCAAAGAAATCTGATTCAGAAGAAAGCATCTTGCCTCAGTCAAACATTTTGATCAATGTGGATGATTATATATGGTTATTTGTATACAGTCAAATGATCTTTTTTTTAATAGCTAGAGGTAGAAACGTATAATTCTCTTTTTTCTTCATTAACAAAAATCTTACCAAGGATATATATCATAGGTATTGTTACTACCCATGTACCAGAGATGTTGCTCTTCACCTGCTCTGTGTTCCAAGAAGGGGTTATGTATTTTCCATTCAGAGGAGTGTGCTGATATAATACCAGAAATGCACTCATTTACAAACATGAATAGCAGAGACAAAACTCTATGTTTACGATTCTTCTGCACGATTGCATTATTTTTCAAAACAATGATTTTTCCTAATATATAAAGGGTAGATGCAAAAATGAAAGAGTTGTAGTATACCGGAATATAACTTCTATTGGCAAGTTAAATTATTGTTGATACCATGTCTTTTTTTTTTTTTAAAGTTTTAAAATTTTTAAATTATTGTAGAGATTTTCTTATACATTTGTAGCAGCAGCTAGTAAAGATACTCTGTCTTTAGCGTTGGAAACTTTTTAAAATGTGTATATTTGAAATGTAAATGTGTTGTAAAACATTACCTCTGCACTGTTTTTTTTAGGAGCTACAAGAACTTTTGAAACTACACCTGACAATGTGCTGTCTTAAATGCTGCGATCTTGGAGCGCTTTTTCTATTGTTGCTATGTAGGTAAGGAACATTTGGTAAAAAATATAGTATATCTTTAATGTATAATAATTTTAGTTGGCTTATAATCAGTTTACTTATAATTAGGAATATATATGACCAGGTGACAAAGCCAGATCTACTTCACAGTTGAATCTTGCCTCTTCCATAGATTAAACTGCCTGGATGTTAATAACAGAAATACAAGACTGAACTCCATGAATTATCTCAGCTGCCTTCATTAAGTTTCAGATTTTTTTCTCTGAGAAGCCTGATGGGGAAAAAAAGAAAGGAATTTAACTTAGGCAAGTGATCTTTCAAGTGAAAGATTACTGTGCAGAGAGTGTGAATATCATTGGTGATGCTTAGCAAATTTAGAAGGACATATGGTCCTTGCTCAAGGACAGAAGCACACAGTCCCCCTAGCAATACTGTAAGGTTGAGATAGTAAAGTCATCCTTGTGTATTTGTAAAGGAGACTGTGTTAAAAAGAATTACCTGGTTAAAACATTTGCTTCCTATTCTCTGTTGATGAAATCATGAAGCCTTTAGGAAAGCTGAGTTGTGTGAAAATGGAAGGTGAAACTGAAACTGATCGCTTGTATGTACAAGTAATTTTGCTAATAGTGCAGTTGCCATGACAAAAAGCTTCAGATAAAAATCGAGCACTTAAAATATATTCCTTCTATAAAAATAGGGGGAAATACTCTTTGTAAGTAACTCTAAAAAGAAAATGCAAGCACAGACAGGTTAAACATTGTCACTAACATGTTTAACTGAAATGGTTTAAAGTCTGTTAGCCAATTCTCTGTGTAGAATTGTTTAACCTGTTTGGTCTCCCAGTAAATTCCTCAAGATAAGATTCTGCCTGAGCCTCAGGTCAAGTCAGTGTGCAAACACATGTTTAGATAAAGCCTCCACTTGGCTGTGAAGGCAGGAGAAGTGGTCCCCTGAAAGGGAGTTTAAAACATTCACCTCCCCCACCTTCCGCAGTGCTATGAAGAGATCTTTGTCCAGAACTCACACTTGCTCTAGTTCCACCTTTTTCCTCATCAGCTGTGACCTGCCACACTCTCTAATCACTGGATGATTCATGGCTTTGTAGTAATAAAACACTGCTAAGAGACCAACATTTCAGAAGCATCTAAGCAACAAGGAGGCAAAATTCCCTGATACATTCAGCCTGCAGTATATAATTGCCTTCGTTATTATCAGGTAGACTTTGTGGATCATCTCCTAGAGCTTGACATGGCTAAGAGTATCCATGAGCACAGACAGTTAATTCCTGTATAGTAACCATGGGAGTTATGTGCACACACACCTGTTTTTGCTTGGACACAAGCACACAGCATTGAGCCGATCTGGTCATAATGTACCCAAATTTGAACAGGTACAAGGGATTTGGTGAAGATGCTATTTAAAACAAAAACTATCTTGCCTGTCTCTGAAACAGAGAAATATTTCTAAGAAATATCCAAGAACTGAGGTGCACTGAAGCAAGGGCCAGGATTGCTCCCCAAATGGCCCCTTAGGTATCTCACTTGTATAAGCTCTGACTTATACAAGAGTATACATTTATATGCTGTATAAGCTCTGCTTTATATAGGAGAGTTTCCTCTGCTGAGTACTTTATAATCAATAGTGACAGGGTATTTTGGTTGGTTGGTTTCTTTTTTTTTCCCCAGTTTAGTAACAGCCAGAGCCTCATCTTCTCTATCAAATACAGAGGACATGATCAATTGTAACACACATGCTAACAGTGTCACTGCAGGCTATCAGGCTCCACCTTACTCTCTAGTTCTCCCTTCATGAATGACTTCTCTTAACTTTACTTTCAGCACTTATCATTAAGTTACATTATGATCATGATAGACATACATTCTAAAATCTATACCCAGGGAGTTGCCTGGATGGTCACTTTTCCAGAAATATTTTTATTAAGAAACAGAAATGAAAAAAATGAGGCAAATTTATCAGAGAAATGAATGGAACTAACCTTTCAAATCATTATTATGAATCAGCTTAAGTAAATAGATGCTGTTTGCTGGGTTTAGAGAGTCAGATCCAAAAAATGCTATGGGTGGGTTGGGGTTTTATTTGGTTGGGTTGTGGGTTTTGGGTTTTTTTTGTGTGTGTTTGTTTGTTTGTTTTTTTTGGCTCAGTTTAAGAGCACTTACATTATTTAAGTATTTGTTCCTGTATCTGGGAAGTGGTAATGTAATGCTACTGTTTCAGCCTCACCAATTAACCAAAAACCCGTGAAGGTACTGGCTGTTTTGAAGCAGAGAATTAATCAGTGATGTAGGTGATTCTGCTGCAGTTTATCTACAAAGACCATACATAAGCCTGTATCCTTGAGCAGTCAGGGATGAAACAAGAAGCAACACCTTTGTTTGCATCTGTAAACCCTTTCCTGTCAGTGGATTGCCTGAACAAAGCTTTTTTCCCCTTATTTTTCCTGAGGGGAGTGTTTCAAAAGCTCGCTCAGAGTACGTTTGGCATTTTGTTTCTCCCTTCTCTCGTTTCTAAGGTGTTTCTGCCTCTTTCATCATACATAACTTCTGGCAAAAAATAGCCATGAAAAGTATTCCCATACATATGTCTAGACTACTTTTGTTTTAAGCAGTGATATCTCCTACTGTTTAGGGCAGATGTTCCCTTTTCCCCCTCCAGTTACCCAATTCTGATAAGACACTAACAGTGTCTTACTTAGGAAATCTTACTTAAGAAAGTATCTTGAATAACAAGCAGTTGTGCCTTTCAAGTTTAGCCTAGCCTGTAGAAAATACTAAGTTTTTGAGTCATAAGAATAACTAAGGAAATTAAATAATTATAATTCAGCTTCTATAAAAGCAGGCATGGGTCACTGAACCCAGGAAGTTTAAAACAAGTATTATACATGACAGCCCAGAACAGATAGATGTTCCCAACTGTCAAATAAATATATATTCAGGCTTTTTGTTTTTTTCTTTTTTTTTTTTTATATAAAAGCCTGTTATTTCCTCAGTGGCTGGAACAACTGTTTCAAGACAATTCTGTACGGAGATGCATCGCAGTGTATTTCAAATACACTGAGATAATGGAGGAACTAAACGAAATGCAATTAGTTAAATATAACAACGCAAGTACTGGGTATAAGAGAAGCTTAGATGCATTGATGAGAAGATGCACATGCATAGGGGGAACTATTCACAGCTTTTGCTTTTATTCTTT
This sequence comes from Baryphthengus martii, assembly GCA_013396935.1. Lineage (NCBI taxonomy): Eukaryota > Metazoa > Chordata > Aves > Coraciiformes > Momotidae > Baryphthengus > Baryphthengus martii. Next base: position 764,088 of record VWZK01017152.1, read on the forward strand.
GTGATCCCTGGGTAAGGCTATGTGACAGAATACAGGAATGTGTGCAGCTGTGACCTCACTTTTGCTTAGTGATGAATGGGACGAGTGAACTGAAGATCACTGTAAAGGAAACAAGGCATCCTCCCTCAAAATGTAGTTAAGCAAAACCATAACATCTGTAGGTTTCTTGCCTTTCAACACCGACAATCTTCTTCTGAGTATCCTCAAAGTTACCTGGATGGTAACACCACACACTTACATTTAGGAGGCATCAAATTCCTCTCATATAGTGGCTTACTGTGATAGGACTTCTCAAAGCTTGTATAGCAAAATAGCATAGAAGGGACGGTGCCTCATTAATTCACAGCTTCAATGACTGCACAACAGCTTTCCCATCGCAACAAGTTCTTTCCTAACCATGAAAATCAAAGACCAAAGATGTGAGGCTACACATCACGTGCTAATGAGGGAAATAAAAAATTAAATCACCTCTGGTAGCCTTTGAGATAAGGGAAGGACTTCTATACAATAATGCCATTCGCTTGTGATATATTTCAGAAAATAGCTGTTAATGATAACACACCCGACCAATTGCATACTGATCAGCAGAACAATATTATACACTTACAGTGGAAAAGGAACAAGTTTTCCTTTATTGTTTCACAGCATGTGAATGTTACTCAGAAAGTAAAGCAGTGAAATTACTCATGCAGTTCATTGAACACTTAGCTAAAATTATATGTAAATTTAAAAAGCAGAAATATCTATTGCAAGTACGATATTTAAGAAATTAATTGAATTCAAGTACATTTTTAATTCCAATGTGTTAGTGTAACATAAAACTGGCCTTTTAACTTATATTCACATTTCAGCTCAACACGACCATGCTTGTTTCTTTGGGACACGACGTACAGGAGAAACATTCCTTATTTTAATGCTGGCATTATTCAAGACCACACTTAATATTTAGCAATAAAGAAATAAAAACCCATGGACAAAATAAGTGAAATAAATAGGATCATTCAAGCATCTACACTATATGAGTTACAAGACTGCTGAGGAAAAACAGCTACTTATGTGGGAATGGGATCTGTTGAACAGAAAAATTACACAGCAATAGTAGCACTTCAAGACAGTGAACACCACATCTAAAACCGCATTGTGATTTGCCATGTGCATTCAGTGAGATCATCTTAGCATTTAGGTTTTGCCAGTCTACGATACTGGATTATTCCTACTGGATAAAAAACAGTTTCCTGACAGAACAGCTCAAGCTTTCTCAGAAACTCAGTTAAAATCAAAGGAGCAAGCTTTGGAAAGCTACAGGAGGAGCTCTGGGAGAAACTAGGAAAAAAAGTTCAGTGAGGATACGACAGGAGTAGGGAAGACCACGAAACACCAGTGGCTCCTTAGCCATCAGTTTGTACTTAACATCCTTCTACCCAGGGCTGAGCCACCACAGCTATGGATCTTGTACCGGCTGTAGGAAGGCCAAGGGATAGAGCTGGTCACTCTTAGTGACCAATCACTTTTGGTGTGGCAGGTAAGAAACCCAGAGACCCTCTCCTGGTGAATATACAGGTGGCTGCTCTCCATCAGCAGAGACAGTGCCTCTGCCTGCACCCAGCTGGGCTTCCTTGAGTCAATTAATTATTTATTTCTCACCTTCATAATTAAAAAAGCGACATACTCCCACTTTTCTCAAATCACTGGCAATGAGCAGTCAGTATCACTTGTGTTTTAATTTATGAAGAGTACAGCCTGAATCTGTGATGGTGAGCACATCCTGCTCGCACTCTGGAGATGCTCACCTGAGGGGTTAGACAGAAATGAAGAGCAAAACTGTATCTTTTGCTATGGGACTGCTACCCAGTCCCTTCACTCATCCTTCCAAGGAGGCTATTGCAGGGAGCCCTATGGTTTGTAATTACTTATTTCTATTTGGCTTCTGTGGATCATGTTTGTAGCTGTTTCTGAGCAAAGGAGTAGTTTGCGTTCTCGTTATGCTTCACTGATTTTGCTCAACAGGATTATTTCCATAACCTGTTTAAAAACTGTGTTGTAAAAGCAGGATTTTGGAAAGTGTTTTTATGCACTAATCTCTGATGCTAGTTTCCGTCTCTCTCCAGGAGCTAAATTGAATGTATTTCGTTATGTAAAAAAGAAACTTAATTTTAAATGCTGAAATAAACAATCAACACCCCTCCCACATTTTTAGATTATAAAAATAATGCCCTATTTACAGAGGAGTGATAACAAAGACTGAACTATTTCTCAAGTGAGGTATTAAGAAATGATAGACTGTGAATAAGTTACAGATTTTTAGGAATAAAAGTGGTATTTTTTTCCAGTAAGAGACTAATGCAAATTATAAAATCTTTTATTTTCTAGAATATTATTTTTCTACAGTTCTGTGAAATGCAAACATACCAATATTTATGATATGTTATCTTATGGGCAGTAATTGTCAGTAACCTTGAAGTTAATACAGTGGTTTTCTGGAATGTCATCTCAGCTATAATTGATGATACTCTTTTAAAACATCCTCACTTTTTTCACTCCTTTTAGGTCAATGCAAATTCCTGAAGCTGAAGGAAAAGGTGAAATTCTACCTCCAACTATACAAAAAATAATAAAAGGATACAACAAGTATCTACGCCCATTTTTTGATAGTAAGTAGAAAAGCTGTGGTAATAAGATTGAGCCATAACATAATGAAGTATCTGAAATTTAGCAATGAGAGCAAATACTTTTTTTTTTTTCGCTGTGCTTTTTTTTCTTCCAATGTTTGACAGTGACTGATCTGATTAGACATGATGTACTATGATGTAATAAGATATAGCATAATAGCTTTTGTGGCCCAAGGTGAAACTTGTGTATTCCAGGCATTCACAGGCAAAACTTCCAGACTCTGTTACAAACTTGGCTATTGATGTTTATGTGTTCGCAGTGAAATAAGCTGTAGTACCTTACCTATTTAAAAGGATAATTTCCTCTAATTTCCTAAATAATAAGTATAAAAGATTTTAGTTAAATATAAAAAAGCTTTATATATCAAACTGTTCATAAAAGCGCAGGCAAATCTTGTTACTATTCCGAGTATTATATGCACCTACTATAAGATAGCAAGAGAATTATTTAATAAATGCTTTTTGCCTTGGGTCTTAAAGGTCACTGAACTGGTTCACTGCAGAACTGTGAGGGAAAATGAGTTGAAAATGTCAGCTCCCTGTGCCAGAAGGCCACGGTCACAAGGTTGGAAGACCTACATAGTCTGCTGCACTAAGGCTGATTTGACTGCCCTGCAGTGCAGTCAACATCAGTCAACTGAAATTTCAGCAACATTCTCCTTGCTTGAATCGGGCTATGACATGTATCAGAAATATGAAGAGTTATGAGATGAGGTGAAGATCCCTGCCTGGAGTAACTACAGAACTCTGAGAAAGAAAATATTCTGCATGTTGAAAAGATGCTCAGCACCACCTGTCTGTAAGGAAATAAACCTGCAGAGTGAATGCTTGGCAGTAGTTCTTAAGTTAGATACTCAGACACATTAGAGGTTTCAAATGAAGACTTTCATATCCCTTTATATTCTGCTTAAAAATGATTGACTAAAAAGTCTCTCAGACTATACTGTTACCTCTTACCATCCAAATACCTGGTGAGACTATCAGTCTGTTCAATCACGGCTATGTGCACTTTCTGAATCCATTTCATAAGAATATTAAGATAAATTTGTATTTTAGGTTTAGGAGAAAGGGGAAACTATTTACTCTGGTATTATTACAATTGTCTCAGCTGCTGTTACAACCACTGTGGAGCATTTACATAGTCTAAGAAGACTTTCAGCAAAATAAAAGTAATGCTAATAAATAAACTAACCCCTTCTCACTGGAGAATGATGCATAGTGGAAAATAACTATATATTCAGTGCCCATTAATATATTTTATTCATTACTTCATGCTAGTACCAGAGATGTGTTGGTACAGTCATGAAGGATGTGCTTTGGTAGACAGCAAAGAGAATTTAATTGCAAAATCCTATTGATACTAAGTAACTAAGACCAACAGTAAGGCACTTCTGAGTTACGAATCTCTTTTCTAATGTGAGCCATTTTTTTTCTCAGCTGTTGTAATGCAGTAAAGCTATAGCTCTTTTTCTGCCTGGGAGTGTTGTTCAGAGGGATTCTAAGGACTTTCTGTGTTTGCCTGGGAATCCCAGAGGAGCTCAAGCACAGGTCATGTCATACACAGGGCCAGTCCAACACTTCCAGACAGTGCCAGCAGTGCTTCATACGTTTGCCCCAGCTGAGGCGTGCAAACGCTGTATGTCAGAAGTCTTTGACGGATCTATATAAACGCTACTGCTGATGGGATGGGATGAGACTATGAAAAAGACATTTTATAGTAATTTTTAAATGCAGTGTTGGTGGTTTTGTGAGAAATGATTTTTTTTTTTTTATTTTGTAGGAATAATTTAGGAATGACCCAGGAAGCGTTCATCCTGGTTTTTGGACCTGTAGATTTTTGCAAGATCATTTGGAATCATTTTCCATGTGATAGAAGCGTGTATGCTCAGGGTGGGGTGTGGTAACTGTCCATTTCCCTCTCTATTACTGGCCGGTTGGGCTACAGCTTGGGTAAGATTCAGGTCCAGGAAAAGCAATTGCTCTTACCAGAAGCAGAGCTAGTAAGCCACCTAAATCCTCAGCTTAACAAATCAGTGGATTATACTTGTTTGTGTGTCTATAGCTATTCTAGCTTTGTTCCATGTAATATAATGGATATTATCTCTCTCCAGTGGGTGTATCTTGTATCTGTTCTTCGTGAGAAATATTTCAGTAAACTGACTTTACTTAGAATTATATCAATGGCTACAGCACACCTGTTATATAGTTGATGAAGTCAGAGTGTCAATTTAGTCATTCATACCTCTTCAGTGACTTCAAAAAAAAAAATTATTATTTTTGAAAGTGTGCATTTCTGTTTATTTGTGTGGTCAGTTAGACATCCATTCATAAATATGCATGAAGAAATTTGTCATAAAATTAGATGGTATTATTTTTGACATCAACAGTGCATTGACCTTAATGTTATCCAGTCATAATGGAACATTGAAATGTGATTTTTATTAAGTGTGAGAAGGCCAGAGGTCAGCTTGAATTTTAAAATAAGACAATTCAAAGTCATTTCAAAGTTATTTGTCCTTGTAATTTTTGTTCAGGCAGAAAATGGGGATTTTTGAAGTGATGCTTACTGCCAAGATACAATCGTACTCTTACAAAATCAGTGACACTAAATTCAATATTTAGGAAAAGGGTTATTTTTTTTTTTAAATCTAGAAAGAAAGCATTAGGTATAAACAAAAGATCATAAAATGAAGATTAGTTTTTCCTAATGCCAGGAGAAATAGAAATATTTACTAGTCAAGGAAATTTTATGTCAGCTCATGAGTTCTTTGTTCAGTAAGCCCTATATTTGCATATTTGTTTGTGTTTGTCCGTGTGCTGGGACTGGCAGATGACTGGAAATTACCTAGGCAGATACAATTCAGCTAGTGTCATTAATGAGGGAATTCTGAAGACAGTTTTCATTTGAATCCAATGGCTGTGCCTAACAACATAAAAATTGTCTTCTCTCCTTGCATGGATTGGAACTAACAGATTTCTAGACTTTAAGACTGGATTAATATCACCAAACAGGTGACTCCTACCTGTACTCCCCTACAGGTCACCCCTCCAATCAATAGTGTTTGCTATCCAAATGCTGCCATTCATGCTCATTATAGACTGTCAATCCCGTTTCTAGGCACCTAAATTTGGTGTCTAAAGTTAAATTAGCTGAAGTTAGTCTTAGTATGTCAAACGTCTGCAGATAGGCAAAATTGACTGAGCATTTTGTTTGTCTGTGGTGGGTGGCACATACCAGTTACCAAATTATTGGAGTACTTCTAAACAGTGTTTAGTATAGAGGAATCTCAGCTGGACTGTTACTATTAAGAATATTCTCTTTCCTTAACTCTAGCATTTTAATGTGCCTCTTTGAGCCGGTTCATCGGGCAAGTCTTAATAAATAGAACAGATAGACCCTGGAAGTTCCATTAACAAATTAAAAAAATCCCTATCTTGAATGATTTTAGCCATTCTTTGGACTGAAATATGATATACTAGTGTTATTAGATGATACTCCTTAATGTAATAATATCCATCCTAGACTTCAAGATAGATATGAAAGTCTTCTGTAGAAAAGCTGACATAAGGGATTTAAAAAATGCACAGTTATTTCCCTTAAATGTGCTACATAACCCTGACACTTTATCTCAGCAATACAAGCTGATTTCAACATCAGGTTTTCTGCTGAAACGGTGTAGACCAATTTTATAACTTTAGGTGCCATGCCAAACCTCTCTGAATTAATGAGCAATTCCTGCTGACTTCAGTGAACCTTGGATCAGGTTCATAGAGTTGTTAAGGGATGCATAAAATCTTGTAAATAATTTTATACAAATAGATTTTGCTGTGTGATTGAATGTGATAATTTAAGTGTTCTAATTAAAAAGAGACTAGGAAAAGGTCACAGATAAGTATGTTTGAATATGGAAGGTGCTTTCAAGTGATATAGAAAAGTGTCATGCTTAAATCAGTTCTTCTAAATCACATTTAAAAGATTATTTTTCTTAGTTTTGTAATAAGTAAGGCATTTCATGGTCTTAAGGTTTAAATTCAAGAAACCTAATTAAATCTTTGAGTCTAGCCTTCTGTGTAAGACTAGTCATCATATTTTTTTCTCAAATGTTGTTCATATTAAGTTCTATGAATTTAATTAGATGAAGGCATTTTAGTCCTTGAAAAATTACAGTTTACCCCCAAAAGCGACTAGGTGATATCAGAATGTTAACTGCATCAAAGACCTTTTGATTTAGCGATACAACTTCACAGAGTACTTGAGAAAGAAATACCAAGTAATCATCAGCTAGGGACTATTTTATATACCAATTAGCCAATGTCTAATCTTTCAGAGAAAGGCAGAAAGCCCAGAATATGTATGATCAGTTGTATATTGAAAAAAAAGTATATTTTAAATACCTACTGAAATCTTAAAATTGTGATTTAATAAAATGGTGCAAAACTGTAAACTTCATCATATAGATGGTAAGTAGTTTTTCCTTCCTTTCACATGGAAATAAGAGACACTATGAGACTGTAATTATCATCAAGCCCAGCTTCCTGCATTGCAGAACAGTTTGGCAATTTGTTCTTTTTTTTTTCCTTTCTCTTTTTTTTGATTTCTTTCTCTCTCTTTTTTTTTTTTTTTTGCCCCTAAATGTGGAGTTCTAGAAACTCTAAATAATGACCAGTGATTAAGTTCAGTTAGGAAAAAATCCTTTTATTTGAGGCTTTGTGTTGTTTCTAGCATCTATAAACTGGGATCTTGTGTTGCCAGAGAGCATGTGCAATTTACTACTGGATACCTTTCCTGTATACTTAGTCATGTTGGGCAAGTCACCTCTCTGTCTTCTCTTTGAGGAGCTGAGTAAATGCTGTTAATTTTCATTTTACAAGCTTTGATATTAACCTTCCAGTGTTATTCTGTCTTGTGGAATGTTCCTCTCTCTCGATTGAACTCTATTTGCGCATTTTTTTTCAAATGTGGAAAACAAATCTTGTCACAGTCATCTTCTAACAGTCTTGCCAATACAGTCTAGATTGCAAGATAACATAATTCTATGTGTTGCTTCCCATTGCAGTAGTGCTGCTGCCAAAGCATAACACAGAAGGATCATGTTGAAAACATTATCTGTGACAACCTCTAAATCCTTCTCAAAGGCACTGCTTGCCAAAATAGTTTTCTATCATGTACATAATGCCTGCATTATTTGTCCCCACATTAATTCCTTGCCTTTCGCTGTGTTTAAAATATATTTTTTTGACAACTGATTTTACGAGCTGTTTTTATCACATTCCCCACCAAATGTTGTCTGGTCCACAAGCTATACTAGTGAAGCTACATACATCACTGTCTGAAGACCATTGGTGCAAGTAAATAGGATTGAAGTTAATTCCTGCTAGAAATGGATCTGTCTTATGATGACTTCATATCAACAATTACAGTTGAGATCTGTCATAAGACCTATCTTGATCTGTCCAGTCTCTTCACGTAACAAGTCAAGAAAGATGCCTTGTGGTGGGAAATTAAATGCACTATCAAAATCGAAGTGTAATGTACCACTTAATCTAAAAGTCGCATAATATTCTAAAACAAAGCAAAGCTGACAATCAGGGAGACAAAACTATTTTTTTAATGAAATTGTAATGAATTATTCCATCTAATAACTTTCCCATCTAATTCTCTGTTAGAATTGTGTGATATTTTATCCAGTATTGCTCCAAGGATGAGGTGTTCTTTCAAAAAGCCATCCCTTTTGAAATATTTCTGAATGTCAGAATTGTTTTAAGTTTCCTTAAACTAAATGAAAATGAGCTAGTATGAACAGCTCAGCACTGGCTGGTTGATTTAAGTAGGTCTTCAGAGTTACAAATACATAAATGACACAGTGGTGGTTTACTTTGTTGGAGCAAAGTTTAACAAATTGTGATCATTGCAGTGAACCAAACTTCTTTAGGTATGCTATCTGCCACTCTTCTGGCTGCTTACCAGATGAGATTGCTGTGAATATCTGTAAAGTGCCTGAAATAGAAGTCTTCGTACATAAATTTCAGTGAAGTGAAAATGTATGTTAATTAGGTTGTGCATCTACTGTTGTAACAATGGACATCCTTTGACATTTCTTTACCTTGTTTTGAAGATTCCCTTCCCTAATGCAAGACAGACTGACTTTAGTTTTCTTCTGAAGATCAGTAGATTTCTTCTGAAGTTGTCATTATACATACATTTCTGTGTGACATTTGGCAATAATATGCTCTGTTACAATCAGACATGGAAATCCGTAGGAAGAACTTTAACAAAGAATTGAGAAAATAGATTATGAATCATACTAATTTTTAAACTTAGTGATTTTTGAGGATCTGACACATTTTTTCAGTCTGACAGTATTGTACCTGCGATAATGATATAGCATAACAGTAAGCGTACGTATCAACTGACTCTGTCGCTGTTGCATCCTAGAAAGTTGGGCTGAGTTTCCTAGAGGGTCAAGTTTTTAACCTTGAAGGGACAAAACATAAACACATTGTATTCTCGGAGTATCAAAACCTTAAAAGAATGGAAAGAAACAAAGAACAGGCTGTCAATGATCTGAGAACTTCACAGTCAAATAATTTTGTTCCAAAGTCGTCTTTGAATAGATGAACAATGTCTTCTAATCTGTTAGTATACAATAAACATATAGATTATCTTCAGGGTACTCTGCAAGCCTACAGTTCTGTTTAAGCTGGAGCTTTATGTTGGAGCTTTCAACTGAGTCCAGACCAAACCATTTATAGATTCTTTGAGGAGTGTCAGATATTTGACACCAGTAACATGTGCATTACAGATGGAAATCATTTTGAAAAACACAAAAAGCTCATACACCAATATAACTTCGAATGACAAATTTTCTTTAGTGTTATACTCAGTGACATAGAGATGGACCCCATCTTCCTCTAGGTGCCATTTTTTGGCAAATAAGAGCTATGCACGTAATGCATTACAAGGAGCCAAGAGGGGGTTTCAGCAGCCTGCCTGTGATGTACTGGCACCATGAGCTACATAGATCTTATTTAAAATATTTCCACACTTCTCAGTACTGGATTCACTGCTTCTCAATTACTTGGAAAGGTGAACGTATGTAATATGAATTTCCTTGTACTTGTACTCTGTTAATGATTCTGCACATATTCATAATGTGATGTTTCCAGGAAAGCACTGCACAAATTCTGCATTTTTAAATGTGCAGCTGGTGGTCTTCCTCCTGACGCTATGAAATGTACTGTCACAAGGAAATGAGAGTCTGAGCATAGTAGCATTAAAATGACATCATGACAACTCCTTAGGTAGGGTGTTTAATCACACCAAATAAACCTTCAGATGATATGAATACTAAAATGAGGACAAAATGACTAATTTTCCTTTATAAATGCAAGTATTTAAACCACAAGTTAACTGCCAATGGTCAAAAGCAAGATGTTAAAATGCAGTGACACAATATAGACAATATATTGTTAAATACGCAATAAACAAAGTCACTTAACTATCCCATCTGGATATTACCCATGTGACATTGCCAGGAGCAACTTCTTAGCTCACTAACATCTGATGGACCAGATGTTGCAACTGGAAGAATTCTTTCCACTGCTCTGCACCTTGGAGCAGAAGGGTGTGGTGTACCATGGGGAATGTACCTTCCGCACCTTGTTGTGGAACGTTTTCCCCAGCACTTTATTTCTGAGAAAAAAATAATTATATAAGCCAGGACATATTTAGGACATAAACCATGTTTATTAAAACCAAGATACTGTTATTCTAGAAGTGTTGTATTTTGCTTATGGAATTGTTAAAATAATTTCATAATGTAAGTTTGAGGAATACTTTTTTAAAAAGTTACTAAACATTTAGAAAAAAATGGATCATATTGTGGAAAATTTTGTAGCCAGTTCTCCTGAACACTGAGTATCAAAGAACCATGTGCTAGATTCTGACTTTCTCTGTTTTGCAGATGGTCCTGTGTCAGTTGGAATGAGTCTGGATATTGCAAGCATTGATACAATATCAGAAATAAATATGGTATTGTAGCTTTTGCAATCTTTTTTGTTTTGCTGATCGATAAGCTAACGTCTTATGTTTCCAGCTGCTGGCAATGTGACTTTGAAGGCTTTTGTCCTTGTGCAGTCGATGTGTGTTAGGAGATGGAATTTTATTTTTCACTACAGATAGTGGTTGTAGCATTATAGTAAGTATAGAAATGCAGAAGTAAATCGCAGCTTTCACAGATACAGACAGAAATTTGCTACGGAGTATTAATCTTAATGAAATGGATGTAAAGCAGTGTTTATTTTCCAGATTAAATGACTAAAAGTTTATGCATTTCAGAAAATTAAAGATATATTCCTGTCTTTGAAGCCACTCCCTTTGCTTGTGATTAGACACAGCTGAACTCATTGTTTTTCTCTTTTACTGTTACTGTCACACATTAGTCTATTCCAGCTGTGTTTCATCACATTTGTATCATTTATTTTTGAACAAACTACGAAATGCAGTATACTTTTCTAATTAAAAATCCTCCTTTGGTACATAGAAGTAAAAGGCAAAGTTCATTAATGAGATATTCACTATTATAAAATATTTGTGTGTATATCTATAAAAGTGCGTACACAAATAAATAAACTGTGTGTTTATATATAAAATACCTCAGGATTTCATTACTCAGGTGTACTTAATAAGTATTAGTTAGTATTTAGAAAGGGAGAAGTAAGGTCAGAACTTAAGATGAAATTATTATGTTGATAAAAACACACCATAAAATAAGAAGTTGATTAAAAGGGTGCTAAGAAATAGTGGGATTTTAATGAAAGACTATGAGGCGTATCTGAATTGAAAGTGAATTGGACTGAGAGCTATATTCAAAGTCTTGATAAATTTGGCATCACTGTTTCTCTTGTGATGCTGAAAGGATAAATTGTGATAAAATATGATGATTCCCTTCCTATTTCACTACATTATTTTGCCCTTTTGTCTGCTGAATTTCCACAGCTTTTCCCAAAGTTTTCTTTAAAAATGCATTATTTAGTAGTTTATGTTTACAAATACTTATATACATCATTCTAAAATTTAAAGATTCCCAGGGCCGGATTATCTGCTTTCAAAACTCCAATGACTTCATCTGATTTATAGCTCCAGACTTAAGCCATCAACTTCTTCTGTAAAATTCCAATGACCATAAGAACAAAATCTACTCAAGATAATATTTCTTAATGGTATCAACCTCATATCAAATGCTGGAAAATTTGGCGGTACAAGAGCCAGTACAGCTGCTACCAGAGTGCCAGCATTTAAGAATGGGACATGGAGGGTCACAGACTATTTGCTGCCAACAGCTGTTTTCATACAATTTTGTAAAACAGAGTAATACAGACTTGCTCTGTATGATAATTTTGCTTTTTTCTCTTTTAGGACTACACAGCTACTATATTTCTAAGGCAGCGATGGACTGATGAGAGACTTTGTTTTGATGGTAATAAGAGTTTAAGCTTAGATGGTCGACTTGTGGAAATGCTTTGGGTACCAGATACCTTCATAGTTGATTCAAAAAAGTCTTTTCTTCATGATGTCACTGTTGAGAATCGTCTTATAAGAATATACCCTAATGGAACAGTATTGTATGCTCTACGGTATGTATATACCACATAAATCTTTGTACTTGACATCTACTTGCATTTTAATCTTTCTAGGTTAGCATGAATTTGTCCTTAAGAAACTGGTTTATTTGTAAAAGTAAAATACACGTGGTCTTGTGGTTTTACGAACGTGTAAAATGATTGACCAGGATGATTAAATTCTTAAATTTAATAATAGGTTTGATTTTCTTCCCTAAATAGGTGCATACAGACTGAATACAGGAATTGCATTTTGCCTTGCCATTTTTTTTTTTTTTTTTTTT
>VWZK01017152.1:776681-787919 GCA_013396935.1 Baryphthengus martii
TTTTTGCAATGAAGTCATCACAGACAAAAGCAAGCTGTGGTGACTGATTTGCATTATTTGTTGAAGATTGTCCTTTATAATAGATTTTGATAAAAATAACAAAATTTAAAAATATATTACAAAATATCAACAAAGAAAAAAATGCACCATGTAAGTGAAAAGGGTGCAAGAGGTGAGCTTTTAAGACTGCCACTAAACTCAGCTATTCTCGAGTGGTTTCTTCTTTGGGATGCTATTACTCTTTCACATTGAATAACAGCAAATACTTGATTTTTTTCCCTCATAATAGGTATTTGTCTGCAAATAACAGTTCAAGATGGATACATGGTTTATTTTTATTTTTACTGATGAACAATTTTATCCCATTAATAATCAGCAGTATTTTTTTATCCAGGATCACTGCAACTGTTGCATGCAGCATGGATCTGACCAAATATCCGATGGATAAGCAGACGTGTACTTTGCAACTGGAAAGCTGTAAGAAACCTAATCTTTATTATTTTTATACAATTAGGAAAATATCTCTGATCTTTTTCAAGATTTGCTAGATACTATTATCAAAGAGGCAGGAATTTTCAAAGAAGACAAGGGATAAGATGTGACCAGTCTGTGCTCAATTGCTATAGTATCTATATGCAAAGATAAATGCATGCAGTACTGAAATGCTGCCGTGCTATTAATGATTAACCAAAATCTCAGAACATTATCATAGGCCTGGTTTTACGGCACATCCTGCAGTTTTTCTGTTGGTCTTCAGGGGGAGTTCTGTGAGCAGACATGTTCCATCACAACCGGGAAAATCTTTATCTTTTTTTTTTCCATTCAGATAGTATGGTGGGTTTTTTTTTCCCCTAAGACACAATTCCTTTTGGAAAGAAAGAAATTAGAATGAGGCTTGTTTTTAAGGCATAGAGTTCATATTTAATTAATTTACTGTCTTCGTATTGAAAAAAAGATAATAGTGTAGACAGTTCTGTTCTGAGATGGATATATACAGATCTTTCTATGACTTATTTAATTGTCTCTGTGCCAGTGCCCTGGGAGAAAATGCCATCAGTTGATGGACCAAAACTTAATATACCTTTATAGGTTCTCATTTTATCAATCCAGGTCCTTATTAAAATATTCTCTCTACTACTTGTAGACATGGTTGTTTTGCAAATACCCAAATATGCATGTTTATAGTTAACATTTTGCTATTCATATGGTAAGACTCTCAAAACATTGTTAAAGGATACCTAAAGCTGTAAAATGAAAATATATATTCAGATATATGTCAATACATAAAGTCTTTTGGAACGTTTTTCAGTGCTTGTCAAGTTTTATTCTTTATCATTTCAGATGTGGTTTTGTTCTTTATCTTCTGTTGGTAATGAGCAATTAGAAGATTGATGCATTTCATTTTAGATAGAAGTACAGCGGTAATAAACCCCGAAATCTTCCCTGCACAGGAGTCTCTCTAGAGTCAGCAATTTTATAAGATCTGTTTAACAAATAGTGATTCGAACTAAAATTTGGATTTATCTCTAATTTATATTTCTTTGGAAGAGCGTATTGGTAAGTCAACACATATGGATTTACATGAACAGCATTGCCTAGTGGTGTCATTTAATATTTGCTCTAGTTCCAGAATGAAATACATGTCCCACAGGAACTTAAATCTATTTGGCAGGATTAAAAAACCAGGAGAATTCCCTATATAATTAAAAGTAAGCATTTTCCAGAATGATTCCATCTGCTTTTTCAACAACACACAAGTGACTCCTGTCTAAGGGGAAAACATAATAATGTCCTCATAAATGCTTTCATGACATTGGTGTTTAGTTTTAAGGAAAATGGCTAGAAATGATAAATGCAACAGGAAAGAGTGTGCCTTTAGCTGTGGTCCTTTTAAAGTGCACTTTAATACTTTCCTTTGGTTATGCTGGAAGTTGTGTTTATTCCCTTGTGAGATAAGCTATGTCAATTTATAGATGAATAATGACATCATCCTTAGAATGCTGCTTGCATTAGCTGGAATTAAAAAATGCAAATGTGCATACACATCCACACAAATACTGACATTTATAAATAAAATGTAAAATATAGAAAATTTTTTGAGCTGAAACAAACTGTTAGGCCTTTTGCTAAGTGATTACTAATGTAAAGTCAAATGTGACATGATATTATCAAGTAATGGCTTTACACAGTAAAGCATCCCTAGTAACCTTTACATGCTATTCTACTATTACTAGTTAATACCATTAATTGGCTTGACTTGTACTTTCTAAAGAGCAGAATACATTTCAGACAAAATGTCTGCTGTTCCCCCCCTTGTTATTGCAACACTTTAAAAGGTAGTACAGGCATATGTTAGGGGAGAGAGAGTTGCCAGTCTGCGTCTCTTGATATGGCGGATGTGACAGTTGGGAACTTGGAGGGCTCCTGTCTCCATTGGTGCTGCTGAGGGGTTTGTGCTGTCTACTGTGGTACAGAATACCACCATTCATTTACACTGGGCTGAAGGCTTTTTTCCTCCTTTTCCCCATTTTCCCCCTCCCCAAGCTTTTGGTCCAAATACATATTCATACTTTGGGGCCATCTCTGAAATTTTACTTCCTTTTTGAACGTGTCCTTTAGCATTTATTCACTGAAGAGCCATGTGAAGGCACTTAACTTGTGCTTGACAATCAGGGAAAATTAAAATTAGCAACAGAAAGGTAAAGAAACTCATTTGTATTAGGCATTATGAATGTTTAATCCCAAATTTACTATTCTTGTAGTTAACCCTGTTGACATTAACTGCTTGTACTGTATCAACGAAGTGCAGGAGTGAGACATTTTGGGTTTGAGGAATTAGAATGAAAACTTGGTGTCATGTAAAGAGAATAGAGATTACTTGTAAAAGCCAAATAAGATGGCTTAAGGATTTTTTCTCTGTAAACTTGTAAAACATTTTATAATTAGTAAAATATTAATCCCCTGAATAACGAGTGACTTTGCACAGAGGGAATACTGTGCTATTTAACTTTACTGACTATTGCAAAATGAAGATACTTCACAAATAGGGTTTTGAAATTAGTATTTTCAAGGAATTTTCATATTAAGGATCACCTAATGAAAATACTTTGGAACACAAATGGTTCTATTAAAGCAAACAACGTGGATTTGGCGATATGCTTGTTTTTCACCCAGACGTTGATAATTTCTCCCATCTCACACGACTTGGAAGACTCGATACCTTCTAGAAAATAAGAATTTACTGTGGTACTCTGTTGTTCTTTGGACTTTAAATATCTGCAGTTCATTTATACTGAAGGGAAGTAAAATGAATCCATGCCTGGAATCATGCAATAGAAACTGCTTCTATGAATATATATTTTTTTTTTTTTATGGGAAATATTACTTTTATTTTTCATCTCCCAAATCTGGGAAATTTCCCAGTATGTGGATTTTAGGAAATTGAGAACTTAGCTTGGATGTGTATGCTTTTGGCTTAGTCTTTTGATGCAGCTGTGTTTTGGCTTTAATTGCTATACATGTGATAATGTGAGCAGAAATTCCTGGTCTTGATAACTATTTCAGCAAACTACCAATGATGGTGAGAACAAGATTTACATTTACAGAATAGTCAGGGAAAGAATATCCAGGTGAAATTGTCATTTTCATTGGTAACCAGCACAGTGTTTCCTTGAAATGGAATTTCTGAATTCTTGTTTTTTCCACATTAAATGGCTGTAGGAAATCAGGGGTTTTTTTTGACATTACAAGAACCAAGGCCATTAGCTTAAAAATATTAAAATGCTCTTTTTTTTTTATTTTAATGCATGTCTTTTTTTTTTGTGCAATTCTAGAACTTTGTTATTTTTGCAGCTGATACCCCTGTGCAATGTATTGCATTATTGTCTCACACCATAATTTCCTTACAATTGACTAGAGTCTAAAAATAATAATCAGCTCATGTTTCTGTCCCCTAGGCTTAGCTATTAACTTGTACAATATGTCTGTCAAATACAAGAGTGATTGATCTAAGTAAGCTAAAGGAAAAGATGTTCAAATGCTCCCAGTTAACATGTAAATTACATTAACATAATCTTGAATTAATCATATACACTAACCTAAAAATTGCTTGCCTTTTAATATAATGGCAAAAAGCTTACAGAGGTATTTTAGCTGTGATTGTGCTGCATATTGACAAGCGCATGCAAAATGCGGTTGCCTTCTGATAGATGATTCATGCCCTGTCTGAGCTCCTAGTTACTACTTTAAGGTTAAGAGGAAATCTCATGGGGCCCTTGAAGCGTGCCACGCTGTTGAGCCTGCAGGAACATCAACATCTAAGCTAGTGTCCTTGGGAAGAATCCAAGCTTCTAAGCCAAAATGTCGTCCCAAGCGACGACCCAAGCGCAGCTCAGAGCACGGCGCCAGCTCGCAGCAGCCCTGCTGCTCTCTTCATCCCTTCATCTCTATGGGAAAGAGAACCAAGTGCACTGCATCAAGAAACAGCAGCCTGGGATGCAACAAATGGCACATTTAATGTTTAGTCCAAATGCTGACAGTGCTGTAATTCATAAAACTTGTATTTCTTTAAGCTTAATAGCTTCTGCCTTTAGAATACCATGTGGTACTAATCTCTTTTATTAGTTTATGTTGTCTGTACTAGAATAAAATATATTAAAAAGACCACCTCCAAAAAAGTCATCTCTTAAATGATGAGACTTTGCATGTTATTCGGAGTTTTGTTGCAAAGGGGCGTTACTTTCTGCCAAAACCCATCATTGTTTATGTCTAATTGTGCTGTCAGACAGAAAAATAAGAAACAGCTGAACCATAAGTGAGTTCAATACAAAATAATTATTGTGTAAAATAAACACTTTTGTTGGCTTGTGTATCACTACAGGGGGTTATAACATTGATGATGTCATGTTTTACTGGACTAGAGGAAATGATTCAGTTCGAGGTTTGGACGCACTCCGGCTGGCACAGTATACAGTAGAAGACCACTTTACCTCGGTATCTGAAGCAGTATATGAAACAGGTAAAAACACCCTTCTAACACTTTCTAAGTACAGTTTGGAATATGGCTCTGGAAACAGAGCAGCACTGAGGAGCTGAGCACGTTGCTTTCTCTTAGGATGACACTTTCCATTTTCTGCTAGATTACATTCTTGAAACCACTTTTCCAAATGTTCCAGCAAAGACTCAGTTAATGTTAAGGTTGAAAGGTTTTGAGCATTTTCTTGGAGGCTGCATGTTATCTAAAGAGTGATAAACGAAAGTACTACTACTACTTCCATGTAAGTCAAAGAGAGCTCTTGTGAAGGAAGAACCTGTAAATTGGACATTTAAATTGGAGCGAGCTCAGGGACCCTGGGTACCCAGCTCAGAACAGTTCCCAGCCTTCCTGGAAATAACCACTCTGGCTTTTTTTTGGCAAGGCAAAAGCCTCTATACAGCCATGGAAATTTCCACGAATATACTGGGTGATTTTACAGGTGCAAGAAGTTGGATTTCTTGGCTTGTGCTTTTCAGAGCTGCTCTTTACCTCCGCAGCCTTTATCCGTCCTGGTGGGCAGCAGAACGCAGAGTGCCCTGCCTGTGGTGAGGTTCCTCTGCCTAAGGAAGGATCAGAAGCATTTCCACAGAACTACACTCTTGATGATCTTAGGAAAGTACTGTAGAAAGTTAACTCTAACTGCAGGACTTAGTCTTATGAACAAGTCTGCTCTTGTTTATTTCCCAGAGATTTCGGAAGGACTTTCAGAGAGTTCAAGACGTATCAAACCTGCTTTATGCTCTTTGAGTTACTCTGAGGTCCTTCATTGCTACTCTTCATTGCATACTCTCTTCTCTACTGCCAATATCAACACGTCAACCAAAAGGGTGATCTTTAAATGAAGACACACATCCTTTAAATCTGTAGTTTCATCAGAGGATATGTTACTAATTCTGAGTCACAGAAATATATTTTCTCTATTTCATTATTGAGTATATCTGCCTTAATAATTCAGCACAGAGAAACTTTGTGCTCTAATTTCAGGTATTCATTCGGGATAAAAGTCAAAGTTCTCTAAATAGATACAAAAGTAGTAATGAAGTACATACTAAAAGGCTGCAGGATCACGAAGTATCCTGTGCTTACATAAGTGACATCTGCTTGTCTTGCTCCTTTTTACAGCTTCTGGGTAAGCAACATCAGATTCAATCAAAGGAGAATAATCCTTTACTGTTGTTCTGCCCAGAAGTGCATTAGGACCTGTTCACCATACAGGAAAAAGGAAGAGGAAACCTTAATTCTTATCACCTTCTATCATAGAGTCCAGACTCTAAAACAAAAAAAAGTTATTCTGCCCAGAAGGGCATTAGGACCTGTTCACCATACAGGAAAAAGGGAGAGGAAACCTTAATTCTTATCACCTTCTATCATAGAGTCCAGGCTCTAAAACCAAAAAAAGTTATTTTTTTTTTTTTTTTTTACAAAATAGAAAAAAAAAAATTTCCAGNAAATAGAATAAAAACAATTTCCAGTTATAACTGAAGAAGCACGATCAGAACTGTGAACTGTGCTCTTTTCAGTAAATGATGCAGTCTTCCTCCCTTTATGTTGATGAGAACCATATGTATAAAGTCAAACATCACTTTTTCTTTTAATACACTATCACACATGCAATTTAATTTGATTAAAATTCCCACACCTGCTTATTTCAATTCTTCTGCTTAAGAAAGCCATATTATCAACTGCAATGCAGTACTTTTAAAATGAAATCTCATAATTCTCTTAATTTTCCACTGAGTTGTTATGAATTGGGTGCTATTTTCTACAGATTAGTTTAGGAAAGCAATGTCTACGGTAGTCCATATTAAAAGAAAAAAGCAACCAGATTATGAAACAATATAATCAGTTTCAAAATGAAAAACAATGCTTTGCATTTCCTTAATACCATTAATAGATATCTGAGAGTATTTTATAAGTGAAAGTTACATTATAAATAACAGTTATTTTTAACAGTTGTGATTCAAAAGGCTAAAGCTAAAGATAGGAGAGAATTGCTGTGTATAGTATTTCCTAACAGCAAAAAAAGCAATCAGGATTTGATACTCTGTGAATTTCAACAGACAGTACAGCTGGTGTGCAAGTGAAATATTGTACAATAATGCAAACCCTAAGTTCACATAGAGCCACTGACAGAGTCAAATTCAAAAAGTAGTCAGCAAAACTCCTGCATAAGCAACTTCAGTAAATTTAAGAAAAGGACATTGTGGATCATTCTCGTTTATAGAACAGCATGTATCACATAATAGGAATCATATTATTGTAATCACATAATAGTAAGTCACTTTGAATAATGTTAGCTAGATTGCTGCCTAGGTTTTGGTGTTGATTTCGTTTTTGGTACAGACCAATTTCACTTTGGATGTGGGTAAATTAATTGCTAAAACCATTTCCTACCTGTTTTTTTTTTTAATCTATAGTCCTTATTCTGCATACACTGATGCACTCTTGAACCCCCAAACCATGTATCTGCATCAGTGGTTGCTGGGGTTTTATTTTAGCTGTCAAGCTAACACTATCTGTATTCTCAGAGTAATAAATAGTGATATAAAAAGCTTGCCCTTCTTACTGGAAAAACATAAAAGCAATGAAGGACCGTTACAGCCTAGCTTTTTTGTGTATATAATCATAGAAATAAGACTGAAATACACTTTAAGAATTCATTTAATCTGTTCTCATGTTGCAAGGCAAGGTCATCTGTATCTACAGCCTACTTCCTGACAGATGTTTCTAGGAGTAGGTTAGACAAACCTCCAAAGTGTCTGCTTCACCCTCCCTAGATGATTTTTTTTTTTTTTTTTTTTTTGGTGATTACTTCATGCATATTTTCCTTATGTCTAATCTTGATCTCTCTTGCTGCATTTGAAACCCATTATGTGGATATAGAAGACAAATTTCTGCTTTTTTTTAGCAGCCCTTTCACTATTTCAGGACAGATATATCATTACTTAATTCATATAAGCATTTTTTAAATTAATATAAGCGATTTTCTAGATCTCCTGTGTTTGCTATTGTTCTCCCATTGAATTTCTCATCTCTTTTGCTGATGTGCAGCACCCAAAACTGGGTACCCTGACCTCATCGGATGTCCTCAATAGAGGAAAGGTCTTTCTTAATGTATTCCATGAACTCTGTTCCTATTTATCCATTATGGGTTGATATTTGCTTTTCTTGCAGAAAATTGTGTGTTTTTAACCTTTTGCTTCCTTCTAGTACTCCACCTTCTTTATTGTGCTGTTGCCACGTATCCTCTGTGCTCTCTTTAGGGAACTAGTAATTTCAATCTGAGTGGGAATATTTACTTGTGAGTGTACACGAGGAATTTATACTCTGAGTGGGAATCTTTGTACTTGCTTTTGTTGAATTGCATCTTGTTTTGCTCAGCCTAATAGTTGTTGAGATAATTTTGTACTTTATTCCAAGACACTTGGTATGTGATCATGTTTGCTAGTACTGGGCACAAGACAGAACCCATGTGTTCCCACTTGATAAACATTCCTATTTTCACAGCCAGCGATAGCTAATTAATCTCAATCAAGATTTTTAATTGGAGACAGAAACAAAAATTCCGTTTAATACTTGAAGCTATTTTGCTGTGGATAGCTTTTCTTCTGACTGGCAGCTTTCCTTAAGTCTTGCTCTCACTACTGCAACCCTCCTGCCAAGTCAGCAGCAGCAGCAGGAACGAAGACACTCAGCTTGCTCAGGTCTAGTCTAAGACTGGGTCTTCAGCCTGAGCCCAGAAGGCAGGGAGAGTTATGTTAGGCAGTCAGGGCTCTCAGAGCACTTCCTCACTTAGAAAACTGTCAAGTCAGCAAAAAGGGATATTCAAGTAGTGTTATTTTGGCAGAACAGAGGGAAAGAAGAGACAAAAGCTTAAAATCCGTCTCCTCCCTAATGCACAGACAGGACACTTGCCCTCTTACAAAAGACTGCAAAGAGAGCTGGCTGCTGTTCCTTGTCTGCAGTCACCGCCAGGGTTATGATGTCTATCACTAATCGTGCTTTAGCCTCCTTGGGCCAGAAGCCTTGTTAGACATTATTTGGCTATGTAATGCTGAAACTCTGCTGACCCCTGGCCACTTCGCATTATTGGCTTCTGAGGTAGGAGGTCATGACTAAGCTTTTAATGAATTGCTCTCATTTATAGTTGGAGATCTGAAAATAAAAAAGTATATAAAATATATATAAATTGTAGAAGGTGTGTAAGAGTGTATAAATATGACAGATTCCTATACAGAGTGTATGTTCATCAGTCACAGACTCTTTTTCTCTAAATAGAGGCATAACCTTGCTTTGTCTTACTGTCCCACCTGCAGTCACCCAAGGCTCAGGAGATTTCTTAGTCAACAACAAAACTTTTTGAGGATTTTCAGTTATTTTTTGGAGGGACAGTACACTGAGTAACTATTCTCATTCCCTTTATCAGTTCTTTTATAATCTGCAATTGCTCTCCAATTGTTATTTCTGAGAACATCTTCTTTGCAGCACAAGGCTGACAAACAATCTCAGAACTGTATCCAGTATAATTTTATCTGACGAGTCTTTGGTCAGCCTTACCTCAGATGCAAGCAGTTACATATGCATATTTATCTGTTGCCATATTACGTTCAGCTTTGCTATCTGAGCTCACATAATCACTCTTTGTAAGCAAGATTTTCCACTTAAGTTGATGAAAAGCTTTCCATCATGAGTTGTTTTTGTGATACTTCTGCAATGTAGAACAGTTTAGAAAGAAAATGTTTTTGGGAAAAAGCACTGAAAAAGTTAGAATAACATAAAACCATATGAAAATGCAATGAATGGAATGTATATCAAGGATATTAAGAAGAACCATTTTTTTGTTAACTTCAAGAAAGTTCTTTGTCGTGTAGACAGAAATACACATAAACACTTAGAAATGGATAAATATATGTGCACACAATCACTACCTGAAAGAGTTTGTTTCATTCTTAGGAAATTTGAAGTTTAAACTCATTTTTTTTGTAAAGCATTTTTGTGAAGATGAAACACATGTTGAGAAGCCTTGTCTGATTTTTCATTTCCTTTAGTTCACTTTTGAAGGACAAGTAGGAAAAGAGGTAGTTTAGAAGATCTTGACTGTGAAGAACAGAAAACTGATTGTTCTCTGAGCTGTAATGACATATTAATGACACATATTGACACCTTTAGCATCCTACATCAGTCAGAGAATTGCATTTCAGTTGCACAGCTTACTTGTGGGGTAAAAGTGGAGCCATTACCCGTTCCTTAATGCATATGTTCATTGAAAATAAGCAATACAAAGTTGCATATGGAAAACTACACTTTCAGCACATAATTAAGGCAGTAAAATTCTATTTACAGCTTTCCTGTACTGTGCCCTTAAAAGGTGCAAAAAGAGAAGAAAATGATGCATTGGTAGAGTTATACTGATGCACTTCTGTGAGATCTGCATTACACATTTTAGCTGGCACCCAAGGGGTTAGCATACATATTTCATGATAGAGAAGAATGTGCTCTTTGTGCCTGACTGCACACCCGTGTGCAGGATACCAAAGTGCTTCTTACATAAAGAGTGGTGCGGAGCAGTCTTTTACAGTAGTAGAGTTCATCAAAAAGTGCACAGGAAGCAGCTGCAGAGAAGATATTCCTGTCCCATAACACTAGAGTAAAAGTTAGAAACTGCTGACAGCATTTGTAGAGCATCAGTCCTTTCTTCAGGTGCCTCCGCTGTGACCATCTGCTGGTCAGAGGGCAGCAGGAAAGAGCAGAGATGCAGTGTCCTGCCATCAGCCAAGAACAGATGCTGTAGAAAAATGGGATAATCAAAAAATGAATGACCTAGGGTGATAAGGAAGCCTGTTTGTTTAGGTTTATATCTATTTCTCAGGAAGTGTATCGATAGTCAGCTTTGATAAAATCATCAGTATTATATGGCAAAATCTCTATGAAGTGCCACATAGGCAGTACTGTGAATTAGAATATTGTTTTTAGAATCCAAAAGCAAAACTTCAAAGGCAAGATGTGAAGAGGAATAAACCAGCTTTTCTTGCCTTCAGAAAGATCTGCCTTAGACCTAGACATACACCTGCTCAGCTACTGAGAAAGAGTCCATGCTGGTATAATTTTTATGATACTGAAACAAATGTAGTTAACTAGAACCAACTGAAGTTTGATTTCTTTCACCTCTTTTTACTTTCTAGGATACTTTTTTTTTTTTTTTT
>VWZK01017152.1:787928-856310 GCA_013396935.1 Baryphthengus martii
TTTTTTTTTTTTTTTTTTTTTTTTTTTGCCAACCAGTAGAGAGAGTTAGAATAGGTATGGAGACTATAGTCTGTTACTTAGATTTGTTCTTCATCTACAAGATAGAGCTGCTGTCTAGTTTTGTACTTCTGCTCTCTAGTAAATTCTATAAAGCCAAAAAACTCAGCTTAATCTTCTTTTGCTGTGGGAGTGACCTAGGTAGAATAATACCTCACCTTCTGGTGGGTTTAGAGTACGTAGAGTGACAGTCATTTACGTTCAGATTCTTCTGAGAAACTGTTAAACACCGTAATTCCTTATTTCAGTAAGTGCTAATATTATGTCTTTGCTGCAGAGTTGCTGCCTGCACAGAGATTATTTCCATTATCAAATATAAATCAGAGCATTCACAAACTGGGATGATATGCATCATGGACCAGAAACTTGAATGAAAAAGCATCTTCTCATTTTAATGCAAATATATTGTTGTCAGTAAGACTCAGGCAAGAGACAAACTTGACAGTTTTGAGGAGTCGGCTTGAGCTGTGCTTGAGTTAACTCTAGGAAAGCCAGGACCAGGATTACATGAACCCTTTTGACTTTTGATCTGACCAATGGCACCATAGCCTCAGATGTGCAAGTCAAAGGCAATGAGATATAGCATTGCTATCTCATATACAACTTCCATAACAGGAGTAGCAAATCTGTTTCTTTTTAAAGGTGATAACTTTTGGTATACGTCAAGTATAAATGAAAAAAGGACTGTAATATTTCCCTATTTTCATTTTTTCCCATTACTCATTTCTTTAGCATGGTAAGTATGCATTGCATACTTTTTCTTCACTACCGCTTCTTTCAATTTATTATAGGAGGTGCTCATAAGAATTCTATATACAGGTTGCTTCAACATTTCCATTATAAAAGCTCTTCTGAATTCTGCAGAGAAATGCTGACACTATTATTATCATGTTCATGATGTGTCTTTGGATTCTGGCAAGTAGAAAGCCTTAAGGTTAGAGAAGTGCCTTTTCTTTGTTCCCCAAAAGCCATTCAGCTATAAGCTGTTATATCTCTATTTCTCTTTGTTGTTTGCATTGCTTCAGAAGTTTCTGGCGTCAGAAAAATAATACAAAATAACACAGCAATATCCAAAGGGCAGCTGTAAGTTTTGTACTTCCTAACAGTCGAGTGCTTTACTTTGGTCTGCTTAAACTTAAAATCAATTTTGGTGGGCAAAATAAATTTTACTGAAACAACTGTATTGATAAAAATCACGATATTGATAGAGGTTCACTAACGTAATACTCCTCTTTTCACATAAAAATGATGATAACAGCATAAATCATCTTTGTATCGCCTGCCTCATGCAGAGAGTTAAAGTCTACTGTCCATCTTTGTATCCTTTATTCTATAAGTCAGGAACTTGAAGAATTCAATATGTACAACTTACAAAGAAGAACTCTAAGGAAAGTGTATCTCTACCTTCATGAGGAGGAAGAGCTGACTCCTAAAGAACTATTCAGTGTACTCCTAAAGGACTTCAGCAGACAGCTGAAGTCAGTGTAAGATTAGAAATTAAGCATTCATTTTTAACAGATGGAATGATTTTAATTGTTATAACAGATTACTGAGAGAAGTGGTGGATGCTGCATGTCTAGATACCCTCAGATTAAGTCTATATGTCTGTATGAAAGGTGGACTCTATTCCAATTGAAGTGATTTGACTTCAAAGCAAGGAATAATTGGGGAATTTTGATAACTTGTGGTCAGGGTCAGACTACATTTTATTTCTGTTTTTAAGAGTTCTGTGAAACTTTATTGTTCTCTGGATGTAATTTACACAATACTTTTAAAACTGGAATGTTACCAATCCCTCTTCTAGCCTGGGAGCAAGAAGACATTTCTTGATATCCATTACTTGCACTTCAAGCTTTTAAAAGTACTTTTCTTTGACTCCATGTCTCAGAGTGCACCTGAGGGATGCACAAATAGCCTGTCTATGCGTATATTGTTGTTGCTAAAGTGCATGCACTGTTCTGTAGTTCTGTCCTTAATCACAGCACACAGCACTGGAAACAAATATAGGTCCTGGAGATCATCATTTGTTAGATTAAAATAGATGGAGTCAAAGCTATCTGACCACAGATATTCAAGCATTGTTCTCTCACATATTCTGGTTCAAGAATTTTGTTAAAATGATGTTTTAAAAAACTTAAGTACTTCAACACTTCATTTTGAACTTTGAACATCAGAATAAATGGTCTGTTCTGCACATTTAAGTTAGTAAAAATTACGCTTTTGTCTTGCCTTGATCTGTTGGACTGTTAACAATTTCAGATCCCACATTTCTGTGTCCCAAATATAGTCAAATTTTGCCCAGTCAGTGAACTGGATATCAAATTCAGGCTCTGCTTACCAGTGTGCTGTTCTGTAATGAAACTCAATTCTGTCTTTGTGGGCCCAAACTCATCTCCTGGAAATCACTCATTTACAAGCATACCATTTGTGCCGTAACGGTGACACCGCTCAGAACAACGCAAACACTGTAATGCACTAATGTGCATTCCAAAAAATAGATAGTGAAGGTGCAAAGATACTGCTTGTTTTCAAGTGAAAAATAAGAGGTAAGTGAGCACTGTCAGACGGGGTACCTTTGATCTACACCTTAAGCAATAGTAAAAGAAAAAAAAAGGCAAACTAAACCGAGGCAGTTAAAGATAAGGATTCATGCTAACTTCATAAAATTACAATTGTTATTATGCTAGTTTGTATAGTAGCTCATTGTGTTAATTCTTATGAATACCCACAGCTGAATACATACGTGATTTCAAATTTCCTTACATTGTCTTGTATAATGAAACATCCTTTTCACACACTGATGACTTTATTTTTTTCCTTCGCTATTCCTCAGGGAATTTCCAATTCAAGATGTCATTAATGAAACTCTGGATATATTCTATGTTTTTCCTTCAGTTCAATTTAGAGTCTTCATGATAGAATTCTTCATCAGTGTTTTATTTCTTTCAAGCTGGTTTGTTAAGCTTTTGAGACATTGTAATGCACTGAAGTAATACATGTTCATAATTTAAAGAACTTTTTGTGAATACACCTTCTTAATACTTTTTTTCCTGCTCTTTCCACAGGACGTTACCCAAAACTAGTGTTTCACTTTGAACTCAAGAGAAACATCTTGTATTTCATACTAGAGACATATGTACCATCAATCCTACTGGTTGTGCTCTCCTGGGTATCATTTTGGATAAGCCAGTCATCAGTTCCAGCCAGAATCTGTATAGGTGAGAAACCGATAAAACAAAACAAAAGAAACCAAACCAATAGTTGGATCATTAAGGTGCTTGCTTTACTGCAGTGCCTGCAATTATCCATTATCCGTTATCCATTTCCAGAAGCTGTGAAAACTTCTGAGATTTATAGAATTACTTTTTCTGGTTTGCAGTTTGCTGTACATAATGTAGATTCCCCTTAAAACCTTGCTATTCTTTAACTAAGAGAACATCTTTGGGAGCTACAGGAGATTTGGAGGCAAGGGAGGCTGCTGAAAGCAAAGAAAAAAGCTTAGTCATTTTGGAAATAATTTCAAACGCATGGCATACAGAGACAGAATTGTGAGGCTTTCATGAGGTCTAATGATTCACACTAATTAACATATGAATAATAAGAGAATTAGATTAAATATGATTAATTTCAAATAAAGGATATTATGAAAGGGAAAGAATGCAAATCAGTTCTGATCAGACTGCAGGTGAGGTGGGAGAAACACTCCTACAGAATAGGGGAAAAAGAGATTTCACATCAAATGAGGCCAGTGGGCAACAGCACTGAGCAAAATGGTATCTGAATGTTTAAAGTTGAGCATTTGCGTAGTACTGCAGTAATAACATATCAGTCATAACTATAGATTCTATGACATCGAAACCTCTCTCATTTTAATTTCCAATCTTCTCAGCTTTACAAACATTTTTCATGAGCATTTTTAAGAATTTAGCTTCAGAATCATAAGTTCATTTGAAAGCCTTCTTTCCAAAACATGACACAGTAAAAGCTGTGGTATACTAGGAGTTCGCAGAGCCAGGAATAACTCTCTTGCAGCATGACCCTTGCAGTAGAGGCCCTCCTTGGTGTCTGAGTTTTATCAGAACTTAGATTTTTGCATTCCACAGGTGTTACCACAGTCCTTACTATGACAACACTGATGATGGGAGCCAGGACTTCACTTCCAAGTGCTAACTGCTTTATTAAGGCAATTGATGTGTACCTTGGTATCTGCTTCAGTTTCATCTTTGGAGCACTGTTAGAGTATGCTGTGGCTCATTTCTGCACTCTGCATCGACTCAGTTCAAAGGAACTTCCAAAGGTATTTTAATTCTTTGTTTATTGCCTTACGGAATGGGATTCAATTATAGCTGCTAAAGAGAATGGATTATCTTGGCACTAGTGGTAAATGTACTCAAGGAAGTTTCTATTTTAGAATAAGGACAATGAAAACAGAATAATCTTGTGAAGAAGAAAAATTGTTTGTATACCTGGAAGAGATCAAACAAACTCAAACACCTCTCCATAATGATTCTCGGTTTTGGCATGAACTTTGTGGCCATTTATCAAACAATGTGCTAGATGTATCACAAAAATCACAATCACTTGTTGTTTGCCTAGCAATCGTAGAATCGTACACTGAATTACCGTACAAAAATTAGACTGAGCTCGGTAACTTGATCTTATTGCAATATAGAAAAAAAAAATCACATTCTGTTTATGAAACCTTCTGCACATGCATGGTACATGAGTCGGTTTACTAGCAGATAGCGTCACATACTAGGTGTATCAGATCCCTAGAGCCTTCTGCTTATGTCTTCTCTTTCAGCAGCTGGGATTCACTTTCTGTTCTGCATCATTGTTATAGCAGCACTTTTTGCTGCTCTAATGAGCTTCTCATAGCTCTGAAATACTGTGAAAGAAAATAAAAAAGTTCAAATCAATGCAGGCATTTTTGAGTCTGGTGGTTGTCTTCTTCCTGTTTCCAGTGTTTAGCACTGCTTTCATAAGCAGTGAGAAAGAAATTACAAGAAGCTGAAGCTTACTGTCTTACATCTTTTAATTATGAACTGAATCTAATACGTATGATAGAAAATTGTAAGCAGCTCGTGAAATTTCTGGTCAAATAGAAAAAAGTAAAACATGGAGAATAATAATAATAATAAAGCTGGAAGAAGTTTAGTTGAGTGCTGTAGGGATAAATGCACAGGACTGTGTTCAAAGCCATCATTAGAGCTAGGTGTGTGAAGAAGTACTGAAAAATAGGCACAAAGCTGATCCACCCAGTGGGTTTTAAAAGCAAACATCAAACAAGGGAATGTCTGCAAATGGGCAAACACTCATTTCAAATGAGGATTTGAGTGGAAAGTCTGAAAGTAATTTTTCTTGACAAGCTAGCATCAGTGACAATTCCCTCTGAGCATATCCATCTTGTAAAGTAAGCGGTTGTCATTTTGCTCGTAGAGCAGGAAAAAAAAAGCCTATTGGAGATTTGGGTAAGAAAGTAAAGTGTTCAAGTGCTTGGATGATTAAGCATCTCTGGATCTGTGAAGAGCACTCATGACTGCCCTTGCCTTTGCCTACCTGTGTCAGATTCCCTTCCATCTGGGGCACAGGTACTAACACTTGCAGATGGAGCGGACGTGGGAACTCAAGGAGTTGAAAGACTTGGAGTAAGTGGAGGTACAGCCTTAAAATAAGGAAGGAAAAAAGACTTAGGATACAGTTTTGTGATAGACTTACTGACTGAAACGGATGGTCTGTCACTTCAGGCATGTTCCTGCCTTTTACTGTACATGTGAGCAAGCCAGTCCAACTCACTTCTTGTCCACACAAACATGTAAGGGAATGGCAAGTTGGTTGGTCCTAGATCAATTCAAGACTGTAGAATAAGGAAAATGCCTGTTATCTCCTTTTCCTACTGTAGCCAAGGACAAGCACGGCTTACTGAACAGGGTGCCATGGAGAGCACACTTGACTTGTATTTCTCATTTTTCACTGTAAAAACCAAAATATCACAGGGACAGAAGTAGCAGCGAAAATCTCATGTTGCTGTCTAGCAGGTACTGAACAAATTTCTGTGTGAATATCATCACCATAAATGTGTTCTCCTCATTATCGTGTTCTCTTGTGGACACAGGTTAATTAGAAATCTCACCTCCCAGATTGTTATTCCCTTCAAGAGCTGATAGAGAATTTGCACTTAGAATTATGCTAATAAATGTAGGAGGTGAATTGAAAATGTAACCCTCTGCCTTGTATAGGAATTAGTTGTACTGGTTTGCTCTTTAAAGCACTTGGGCACAGACATATCAAGTCCTTTTAAGGCCTTTAGGGTCTCTGGTTTAGAATATAAACTGGTGGAAGAGCTCATCATATCCACGTTGTTGCGGTGTCTCACAGCATGTGAACCAGGACCCACAGAGAAACCTTCAAAACTAATATCAAAAGCAGAGGTACTGCCTGCTGCAAGGAAGGTCAGGCAAAACGTGCCATTCATGTTAGCTGTGCAACAGAGCGCCTAAACAGAGAGATTTCCTCTCCAAAATCCTGAGTTTCTTCTCTTTTATACATAGATATGAATTGTGCTTTTCTATAAACCAGAGACATTCTCCTTGGCCTTCGTCTGTCTTTCACCTAAACCCCTCCCTTTTGGTCAGAAAGGAGGAAAGTCTGAAAACTTAAGATTACAAGGGCAGCGTTCAGCCTGCGTGGCATTTCTGGGCAATCATTGTGCGGTCTTTCTGAGCACTGGGTAAGCTCCAATTGTGCAGCAATCTAGGTTGAAACATATTTAATCTTGAGTATTTTGTTCAATGGAAAGGACAACTTTCTTCAATTCTGTCAGCAAACACTTCAGTAGAGACAGCAGCCACAGTCACAGGAGCCATGTACAGTGCTTTTCAAGTGATGTACCATATCTTTCCTGGATGCAGCCATTTTTGCCTCCAGAGCCCTTCTTAGTGCCAGCTGCCATTTTCTTACTGACAGCTGGAATCCAGAGAAAACTTAGTGTGTCATTTAAAATTAGAGCCAGAGTTGAACACTCACAACACAATTCTTTTTTTCCCCTTTCGTCACATTCTCCATAGCGAGTTGGAAAAGTCCCTTGATAGCCCCAGTTTATAAGATCGTAGATTTTTAGAAACTAGAAGTTATTCTCCTCTAGACTAGTGTCCTCCTTTTCAAGTGATGTGATACAGCACTTTTACCGTAAACTCTCTGTTCTGCAAGAGCCCTGCCTTGCAACACTGCAAACAAAATCAAGTATATATACACTGTATACAGTATTTTCTGCTTAACTAATAACTGCCTCTTGGGGAGCAGAAAGGAGTTAAGAACATCCTCCTGTGAATTGTTCACATGTGGTTGTGCAAACAGAAAACAACAGCACGTACGTTACGTGCTTTCATGCTCTGCAGTAAAACTAATCCTGTACAACTTTTAGCCAGCGCTACCTGAGAGACAAATAGACTCTTACACTGAATAATGACCCAAATCCTACCAGTTTTGAAGTATAGATGCTGTTTTGCTCTTTTTTCCCTTTCTAAAAATGAGAACAGAGGGGGAAAAAGTCAGAACTCTTCTGACAGGTTTCTGTATTTTATTAACTTTTGAAGTGCCGGGTGCATTCATTAGGCTGTCGTGCTGGTGCCTTGTTTCAAGTGCCAGATGCTGCTGACAAAGGCTCCTTTGCCATCCTCAGTGTTTCTCTCAGCTGCCTGAACTTTTTGAAGCAGAAGAGCAAGGTATTTATAACAAAGTTAGGTCCCAAGTAAAACTGCAGGTTTGAATTTTAGTACTACCCTGGGAATTGTTTAAGATTCAGGCTGGAGTTTTCTAAATTGTTCCTCTTAATATTTCATAGGCCGATTTTTATCCTGGACTTTGGTTTCAAAATTCTCATGTAGCTGCGGGAGGCTAGGTGGAGGATGAGCAAAGTTTTGTAGTCAGTATATTTTTAGGATGACGTGTTGAGCTACATTTATCTGTCTCAGATAAAATATACTGGATTTTTTTGGCAAATTGAAAGTGAAAAGCAGTAATAATCCCTTTTCCTAGCTCCATCTGTTCTGCTTTACTGATTCACAGCAGTCTGAGGACATTGTCCAGACTCCGCTTTAATTTTCAAGGATGTTACTGATTTTAGATGAAGAAAGGCTCAAGAACCGTGCTGTCTACAAGTACCCTGGGCAGAAGAGCAATTCTGCACCAGCATGGAGATCACTCAGGTGGCTTAATGAGCTTTCTTTGACTTTAATAGCTGGGATATCTCTAAATGTGCCTATTGTGTGTCTAGACATAGGGTTGTACATCTTAACTTTTCTAAAGCTTGTCTTTGACTCATCTATTTCTTCTCATATGCAAATGGCAAAAAGCAAATTGGTCAGAGGAAAGAGATTCTGTATTCTGCATTTCACAAATAATTTCTAGCCTTTTCTTGATCGTATGCCACTTAATGATTTGGAAGATAATAAAATCATCAGGAGAAAATTAGAAGTATGTGTACACTTACCTGAATTAAAATGAATCCTCCACCAACTATACAAATTTAGGTTTAGTTTCAAGAGAAATTTGGAGCCCATCTTCGTAGCTTGGATCTACTAGTTCCTCTGCAATATCCTAAACCAAACTAAATATCCCAAAACTTGCAAGAAAGTTTGTGTTTCGAGCTGAAGCTGCAGCTGATGTCTAATCCTCTGTCCTCTGAGTCAGTAACAGAAAACTCGCTGACTTCAGAGGGTGAAGATTTCATACATGAACTTCATGGCTTCAAGCCATTTCTAATCAAAGACACAAAACCCACCAGAAGGCTTATACAACATTCTCCAAAGAGCTGTCTTGATGCAGTGAAGCCCATAAAAATGCACTTAACCTTAGCAAAACTTTGGATTTAAAGCATGGGTTTCAGGACTTGAAAGAAAGTAGTATGAGCTATTTAATATTGAATTAGTTGTAGGGCTTGTCCATCTTTATGATCATCTTTTTATTTGTAATTTTTTTTGGTTTGTTTTGGATTTTTAAAGTAATTTGATTTTCGTCACGTAGCACTGGGAATACAGTAGCCAACTGCACAGAAGGAGAGTGTCTTCTATTCTGGGGTACTTGATTTGAGGTGTAACCAGTTTGACTAGCTGGTCTGGCAGCTCCACCACCTTCTCTATCTCCAGACTGGTGCTTTGCTTTACCCGTTTTCTAGACACTGACCTTTGCCAGTGTTTTCCCTGAGCAGAAGGCAGGTTATTGTTGTACATTTCGTGGGTTTTTTGTCTTAAGGAAAGCTTAGTGGGCCGTATTTGAACAAATCGAGCTTTGCTGAGTGGTCCTGTGAAAACTTTTGCAGTAAGGTGGTGTTTAAGTCAGTGTTTTTCACGTAAACGGAGGCTTTGAAAGCTGAAAGAAGCTGTCTGCTGCATGTAGGTGCTCGCCCTTGAAATTGTGGAACAAGCTACAGGAGTGGTTGTAAGAAAAATCCCATTATTTGCTGCAGTGCTAAAGTAAATAGGTGATGAAACATGCACTTTAGTACTTGCTGTTTTGTTTCCTATCAGGATGAGGATGAAGAGGCTGAAGGAGAGGGGAATGAAATCCTGGCAGCAGTTGCTAACAGTTGCAGTGCCCCCGACAACACAAACAAGATAGATTCAAACAAGAGCAGCAAAACCAGCATCGACAGAAAAAGGGAAAGAAGTAAACACAATGGGTGTAGTTCACCAATGTCGGTAATGAAAAGACTTTTCTGTATCTTTGATTGCTTCCGTGTTAAAAACCCTTACCACATAGACAACTATGCCAGATTTTCTTTCCCATTATCATTCATCATAATTAATGTATTTTACTGGGTATATTATTTGTATTTCTAAATATTTTAATGTGTAAAATTGGTTTAAAATCTAGAAAGTGGATATGGGAGGAGAAGTTGCAGAATAATGATGAAGTTGCATTTGAATAAAGGGATGTGAAAGGACATGCCATCTTTTCAAGCATTTCTACAAAGTTTCTTGTTAACTCACTTTTTCACTGTTAAATGACTGTCATCCAACACTGACTTTCCTATTAGTATGCATGTCCCATATTAAACTATTTATCAAAGGCCAGTAAGTTCATTTTAAATATTTTGATGGTCATCTTTGTAAAATAAGAGTTATATTACACTTGTTTCTGAACTGCATTGAATACATTTAAAAAATAAAAACAATGAAGTGGTGTTTTCCTGATATGCTTTCAGTATTCAGTTCCTTCTAGCTTTGTTAATAATGCATACATTTCCCAGATTATATAAGAAAATGTGTAATTGCAGATCAAAGTGATTTTGCTTCATAGCAAGAAGCAGCTTTGAAGGCATGGGCTACCAACACAAAACAAACGGTATATTAATCTTTGTAAGGTTGCGAATATGTATTGAGATTCCTCTGCATCTTTAGGCAGAACTCCCATAGGCATCAGTGGCTTTTCTGAATGAGTGCTGGGCAGAATATAGAAATGGACTGGAACCTAACGGTTTAGATTCAGAAAGATGTTTTTTCCCAAGGGAGGACATACTTAGGTGTTGGCCAGTCCTTAATGGAATATGGCCATTTATCCTAATATTTATAGTCTGTACTCTGCTCAGTCACAACTGCCTAGGTAATTTATGCAGAAGAAATACTTGACATGCTTAATTTTCTGCTTAGCAAATTGTTCTTGAGTCACTTGCCATTAAAAATTTCACATAAAGATGAAAAAGCCTACTTCTTGAATTGAAAAGAAATCCCTGGGTATGCAGTAACTCGATGAAAAAGGGGAAAGTTTTACACAGATGAATTATGACCCACATGAGAGAATGGTTACAGTTGAAAAATGGTAACAGTCTGAGTGGTTACTTCACTGACAGATATTACAAAAGCTGTTCATATGGCAACCTCTTTCTTATACTGCAGTCTGGAAGTTTAGAAGCACTTATACTTTTTTCCTGACTATAATATATGTGTAAATGTGTGTATATCCTTTTATAGACAGTGTATCTTGACATTGATGAAGATCTAACACTGCACACATAGAAATGCATTAAAAACCCCACATAATATTGGGAGTCTTTGATACACCCTTCTACCAGTGTATTGCCTGTGAAGTTAGCATTTCAAGTTTTGTAGCTTCCAATTAACTTGGAGATTCACCTTAACTATTCTTTTAGAAAGCTGCTGAAGGTCTTGACAGCTTTATTTACAGTGCATTAACTGATAACAGGGTCTGTTTTCCCACTGATGTGCTAATTCTAAGCAGAGTTAGATGCTGAAGTCCCTCATGTTTTCATGAAAGAATAGACTGCATAGTCAGATTATTTATTATTCTGCTTTGCATAATTCTGCATTAAGTACTAGTTTGAAAAACAAAACTTGGTTTGACATGAATTTGTGTAAGCAAAAGATAGTCCCTCCAGGGGACAGGGAACAGATTTTCAGTGTGATGTATCAAGAATGAAGAACAGCATGTAAATTACGCCATTCAAACATACAAAACTGTCCCCAGGAACTATCAAATTCCTTGGAGTTAGCTGGAAAGGTTTTTCTAAATGAGCCATGTTCGTGGAAAATACATTGGAGGCTAAAACTCAGAAGTAAATTAAAGATGGAGAAGTCTCTCTCCTCTAAAGGAAGAGGGACGAAAGTTGAGGCTGAAGCACTCAAAGTTAGCCATGGCAGTGAAAATGGCTTTGTTTTCATACCTGGTGGAAAGGAAAGGGGAAAGACCTCGGGCTTTCAGCAATAATTTTCTGGTTTATAGTTGTCTTTCTTTTACTGACTTTGATTATAATGTTTTGCAATCGGAGACCTTCTCAGACTCAGTATTCAGAAATATCCTGTTGTATTTTGAGGCCACTTGAGACAGATGTAGAACTAGGGACCTGAGGTCAGTGAAGGGTGTTAGTGGCATGAACTGATGATGCACCTTCATGTAATTTACTTTGTGGTTAGCAGGAGGTCTGCTACTTCTGATGTATCTGAAGGCAGCAGCCAGGCCAAGGAAGAAATTTCCTTCCTCTCTAGAAGACCTGCAAGCCTGGTCTTTTGGTTTAGCAGCTATCTGACAGGTGTCTAACCATAGTGCAGACTAGAAAAACATCTCTGACCTTAATAAGCTCTTTGGTATTATTTTATTTCTTAATGAAAAAATTATTATGAAAATAAAATTATTTGCTGAGCTATTTCTTTAAGTATAGTGATAAAAAAAAATAATGATTTTAGACATTTGAAGCTTTTAATCTTTGCTTCTTTTCCACTTTGGCAATTATCGGACATGTTTGATTCAGTTATGTCATAGGTAAGTATTTCATGCAGCCTGGGATGCTAGTTGGAATGGTTTGAGAATATTTGAAATATTCAACCTAAATGAAAAGAGTAAGATGACTAAGAAAAATGACATTTTAGAGCAGGCATTCATTAACTCTCTCATAAACTAAGATGGCATTTTAAATTAATATCTGAACATTTATTTTAAAACATAAACAACTAAACACCCCATCTGAATACTCCTGTCCACACATATGGCAAGCATAAGTTAAGGGCATCCATCTGTTGATCTGAGTACCCATTTCCAGCACAGTGGACTTCTTTATTATCAGTGCAGCAGTAAATTATATAGCCCTGTTTACTTCTTTGCAAGTCTTTTCATTGTCTGTGCTAATTATTTTAAGACAACTCTTACGGCTTCTGGCATGGGAAAACATATTAAATAAAAGATGTCCCATGTTGTCACCCTACAATTCAAAAACAAATTACCAAGAGAGATTAAAGAAAACATACATAACAATGAGGCTGAAGAAGAAGAAATAGAATGATGTAAGCCTTCAGCTTTCCGCTAACAGCTCTTGCCAGTGGTGTGGTAACAGCAGAGTGCCTAGAACACCCCTCTCTGAGTGCTATCAGAAGAGCCTGCTGGAGACCTGGCACTGGTGGTACAATTCACCCCGTGCGGCAGTAGATGGAGCTAATTAACTACTCTTCATGATTGAATGACCAAATGTAAATGGCGCATGCTAGTTAAGGAGGACTCTAGGGAAAAGCTATTACAAGCTGACATTTGTACTGTGGTAACTAGGTCATGTTTGCAGTGACAGATTAATTAAAATCAGACAAAACAGCATTGTCAGGTGGACTGTTGAGGACTTCGTTTTTTTTCACACTAAAGTTCAAGCCTCTCAAACCCAGGCTGTTGTTTCCATCGTTTTAGCCACTGAAATCGTTCACGTATTCTGCCAGTGTGCAAAGTAATTTCATGACCACAATACCTTGTTTTAAGCCTGAATTTTCTATCCTTATGCCAAGGTTTTCTCCTATAGGTTATAATGTTTCAAATAAAAGTACTATAGCATCTCAGTATTTCAAGGCAGACAGAATATTGGCTGTAATAACAGTTTTCCTATAAATATTTATAAAACCTAAATAAAGGTTCCTAGGTAATTCGCTGGCACACTGCTTACAGTTGACACAAGTATCAAATTAGTTTTAAAAGCCAGTTCAAATCTTTTGCAAAAGTTTCTCTTGAAACAGGGTTTGTCGAAACAGTGGAAAATTGAGCTGTGGGAGTCTTCTGGGCTGATTAAACGGGTCACTGCTGTCTCAGCCTGAGAGCTGAAGACTGGAGTGGATTCTGCTTGCTATAGAGAAGTAGGTGCTTGACAATGCTTAAAGCAGATAAGCTTGACATGATTTAAAAGTCTGTAATGGATTTGGCATTACTTGTTTTATAACTTTATAATTAAAGCCAGGGGTCCACTGTAATCATATTGCCAAATTCAGCTTTTCATCAGTTTCCATCTGGAGACAACTTTCTTCCCTAGTCCCATCTGACAGTCAAATTTTCCATCCTCGGAAACAGGCGGCTAAAGGGGCATTTGGGGGCATTTCAGTCTCCTTGATGTGAGTTTACTCATATAATTTGGGTTCTGGGTTTCTTTCCAGACTGGACCCTATTTTCCCATTCCAGATCAAAGACAGGCAAAACTTCAGAAGACAAAAAAGCCCAGAAGACTTTAGCACCATCACATGTGCACACAAACCATAACCCCGATTCACTTTCAAAGTCTGCTCTGAATTTAAATTTAATCCATATTTAACCACTGGATAACTTCATCTGTATTAATACGCAGACAGTTGCACCACTGTTGCTTCCCTGGCTATAGCAGGTAACTTTGCAACCTAGACAGTAAAATGATTTGATACCAGGGTTATTCTGATTTCTCAGAAAGGAGAGGAATGTAATTCTTCTGCTTTAAGGGATAGTCAAGAATGGATTCAGAATAGCAGCTCTGGCTTTAGCTGGGACTTGGCTGCTTTGGAAGCAGAATAAGCTAGCAAAGTTAGAAAAAAAGTTAACATGAGAGTACAAAATGAATTTCAAACCCGAATTACATCTTAACATCCTCAGCTTGTATGCCCCTGGGCCCCGTGATGATGTTAATGATGTTGCTAAAAACAGCTTCATTGCATCTCAGAATCAGTAGAAAACTTGTGAGATTTGTCTGTGTGAGGAAAGCTAGCATTGCAACCATTGATATCTTCTTGAAAGATGCAGGAGAAGGGCTTGTCTCTTCGTTTTCTATGTCCCATTTCATGTAGGAGCTAGTTCATTTCAGTCCGCTTCCAGTTTTGGTTTATTGAGCACTTACTTTGGATGGGTGCCACTACAAGAGGAACAAGAATCACATAACACTGCATTAGTTTTCTAAGGGAACCATCTGTTCAATTATGTGCATTTAAATGCTCGTCTATTATATTCATATGCGGAACTATGTTATGCATGTAGCTAATTCAGTTGTAATCAAAGTGCTATCCATTCACAGTGATATGTTTTTGATGATATCTAATGAATACATCTGTCCTTTTCTGTGGTATTTTCCATCCTTGTGAAGAAAAGGCCTATAGGAAAAGCTTCTATTCTATACTATCAGTGTATGAGCAGTCCATAGGGATCTGGTTCGATCCTTGCTGTAGTTTTGTAAGGCTTACCTTGGCAACCCTTTTGTGCATTTCTGAGAACAGAACTGACAGTCTTGACCTCTCAAAATGACACAGTCTTTAAAATAATAATATAGCAGGTTAAGGTCTGAAGAAATTCTCTAAGTAGCTAAGTATAAATTGAACTTTGTTCTCAACTTCTTTCCCAGAAAGATGAATAAAAGACTGAGCACCATTTTATCATCTTTCCCCACCATTCTTTGTCATCTTTGTGTAAGTGTTGTGCTCAAGTATCATTCCTAGTACTTTCTGAGGTTCTTGCATAATGAAAGATTCAGAGATCTTTGTAATTTTTTTTTTTTAAAGAAAAAACTAAAGTATGATATGCAAATAACTAAAAACTTTGAAGTCTGAGGCTTCCTGTGCCCCAGGATAATACTACTGAACAACCTTGCCACACATTGCTACTCCACATTTTGTGAAGCCCAATAATAAGAACTGGTAACTCTGGAAATTTCCATACATTTCCAGAGAGGATCTGATATGGATACCGACTACATGGCTGACCCTACGCCATTTCAAACCACATATGTACACATATGCTAGGGTCTTATTTCAAGTGGAACAAATGACCAGACTCAAAAAAATACACTTCTGTGATTGTCCTTTCCAAACCATTCCAGCTGCTGGGTAAAGCCTTGCTAAAGTTTTTGAAATGAGGTGGTACGACAGCTGTAATGAGAAAGATTTTTTTGTGGTTGATCAGTCTCACTATGTACCTCCAAACAACTATACTATAAAAGCCTCAAAAGAAGAGCCAATTCCTTTATTTCTACTCTAATATCCTTAAATTCTGATTTCTAACTTAGGACTTCTGGGCCAATAATTTCAAAGTTGCGTTTGTCTTGAGTTGCCACACATTATGTTAAGAGTCTTTGGACAGTAGCTGTATCTTTGTTTCTATAACCCAGCTATAGGTTACCATTTCTGTAATCAAGTGCACATAATGGCCTGAGTTAGATTTCTCTCCTGTCAGATCACTTGAATTACCATGCAGCTCTTTACCAGCAGAATCAAAACCTGTTTCTGTATCTTTTGCACCTCTGCATATGCCTATATTCTAGCTCTAGTATTTTCCTTCCCAGAAGGGTCTACATTTTTCTGTGATAATGTCCGATCTCCAGATGCACAGTCATGCTGTACTAATGATGACAGAGAGACAAGACAAAATCATCAATTTTAATGATATTTCAGCATCATCCTGGTCCTGTGTCACTCCTGTGTACACTGCAGCCATCAATCTATGTTTGTCTAAAATGATTCGTGCCAAAACCTTAAATGTAGAGAGGGCTGAAGAGGCTAATTTATTGTATTTTGACAAGGACAAGCATCAATCTGGCAATCCAGTGTGGCTGCGTGCATCTGGTGAATAGTGCATGCACTTTCTCAGATCCAAATCGGTCTGTTAATTTTCATGACCCTCTTACCTCTGTGCTGTCTCTATCCACCCTGGTTTCTTTATTACACAATAGTACTGTGCCTGTCCAATTTCATTTCTATTGGCTCTCAATGTGCTCAATGCTGAGAGTGCATACTGTTATGTAAGCCTGTTTTCCTGAGAGGTTTACTCACCCCAAAATGTACTGCCTCGTCTGCAGTACAGGAGACTACTGGCCATGGCTGCTGGCTCCTCTTGTCTCTTTGGGTATCATTTCTGATTTGAGTCATTACCTACATCACGGGGAACCTCTACTTACACCTCTGCATGTCAAGGGCTCTCTAATGAAAAGCTTTGGAGAATTAGAAAGATAGGGTTAAGAGTGCATTAGGTATGATGTATCAATATATCTGCCTGTTAGTCTATGCTGCCTAGTTTTTTGAACATATTGTTGTTGTTTTTTTAACCAAATATGATAAAGGAATAAAAATCCCATAGACAAGATGCTTCTACAAACTTTACGAAAATAGATGTCCAGGTCAGAGAGACATCTGACTGCTACCCACTGAGAAAAACACTATAGCGTGATCTTGAGTCTTTTTAAATCCCTGAAAAAACACACTGAAGAGAGCACATCAAAGTGCCTCAGATGAGAGTCAATCAACACTGAAACACAAATCTGGAGAAAATCAGGCTTCATTAGCTCTAATATTCATGAGTTAATTCTCTGGTTCTCAGAGACTAAAAGTGAGGTAGTAAGGGCAGAGGTGCTGCCTCTTTGGTTTTTATGTGAATTACAGTGGGAGTTAGAATTTATGTCTTTAGACTGGCCTTTGTAAGAACACTGTACAAATGATGCTGCTATAGCTATAGAAAAAATATTTATGTTGCTTATCTTCCTCTTGCTCTGATTCTCCCCACCACCCATTCCACCTTATTTCATCCATGTTAATACATTCTTTTAGTATTAGACTAGCACTTTTTTCATCTGAATTTAAATCTCTCTTGGTGACACGAGCTAAATGAAATATCAGCCTACCTCCTTCACTTCTGGCCCTGGATGGCCTCATGGCAATCAAACTGGAACGTACAAAGGCAAAGAGTTACTGGAAGAAGTGGCTTCACCTTGTAAAAAAGAACAACTATAATAAAAATGTTAGCTTGCAGCTGAAGCAGTCTTAATGTATTCATCTCCTGAGCAGATGATGTATTTGTAATCCTGATTAAAAAGCAGACCACTGGAATTTTACAACATTTGCAGAAGATACTTCATCTGGAACCTGAGTAACAAAATAACGATCAGAAGAGGGTGCTCTCAGCTCATTCTGCTTTGATTTAATCTTGAACATTTTGTTGAGAGTCTGCAGAGTATTTTTTTCTGTCTTTGTTGGGACTAATAAAATGTCTTTTTGTAAAATATTTTCTGGGATTTTTCACTAAATAGATTGTCCTTCATACTGCACCATATATAAAATATAGGCTCAAGTCTTTCATTCTAGACTTCTCAATATGTTTTAGAAGGCTTTCTGTAATATTAACATAAATCATTCTACAATGAACTTGCTGTTGGGGCTCACACTCTTTTATGTGTTAT
Source organism: Baryphthengus martii (assembly GCA_013396935.1). Classification (NCBI taxonomy): domain Eukaryota; kingdom Metazoa; phylum Chordata; class Aves; order Coraciiformes; family Momotidae; genus Baryphthengus; species Baryphthengus martii. Next base: position 805,930 of record VWZK01017152.1, read on the forward strand.
GTTTATGTTCTCATGCAGTCACACTCTGGTGACATCAATATTTACAGGAACTGAATTCTTAGCACCCATATCTGAGTGCAATTCATTCCAGTAACACTTGTATTTTTATCTGGGCATGAAAAAGAAACAGTATCTATAGCTTCAGTGATTGATTTCCAATTACTGAAATATCCCACATATCTAATTATTCACAAACAATATATTAAGTAATCATTAGAGAAGAATTTAATAAAAACAGTGCTGCCATTAACAAGTTTTTAGCAAAGTGTTTGAGCACAGAGTTCACTTCAGGGAATGTAGTACATTAGAAAACAGCTGACATTTGATGATTTTTATTAAAGCAGTGTTGATGTCATGGAAGAAATAAGCTTTTTAAAAGTTAGTTGATATATGCTTGTAGTTTCTCCACTTTTTGGAGATTCAGTCATTTGAAGTGATGAAATTTTGCTGTGCATACAGCACTGGAACACAGGAATAAGTAATGGCTGTAAACCTAGATGTTTGAAGACTCAGTTTTCATGTCTGAAGTCATGTAGCAAAGGGTAAATTCAGGTAAAAGAAGGCACCTACTTCTAGTTGGTGCAATGCAGCATTTAACTCTGCTTCAATGTGTTCATGGAAGAGACCTCTCTGACTCTGATTCCCCACTATTTCACTTTTCCCAGCAATACTTACACTTGTGTGAAGTACTGTGTAGCCATCTCTTACAAGCACACACAAATACTGCCTAGAAGTGAAGGCTCATGATTTTTGTATCCAATAGCAGTGATTGAAATGGATTATAAAAGGATTCTTACTCTGTGCATGTGTATATATATCTATATTGTCTATATGTATACCTGTGCAAATGTTTCTTGAAAAAGCATGGTTTTATGGGTTGGTTCCTTCTGCACTTTTCAGTTATGTGCATCAATGGCCAAGACGGAAATCAAACCAAGTAATAAACAGAGCTTCTTCAGGTCCACATCCAGAGGAAAGCTACTCCTCAGAGTGGCTTTTTAGGAAAGAGTTAAGAAAGCAAGTAGAAGAAAAAATACGAGTCACTGCCTCATTGAGTCTGTTTACATTTGTGGGAAAATGTCTGATGTTTGCCAGGACTCCGATTAAGGAAAACCTGTCTTCCACAATTTTAGACTCAAGTTTATGCTTTCATTGCTTTGCAGAAGCAAGAAAAGAAATGAAAGTGAGGAAAGATAAAAACAAGACCAGTTTTCTTATGAAATGTTTATATGAAAGCACCATACTACAAGGAGGTAACCTGTCACTGCTATTTTGATGACTTCCACCAGTTCCTGCACTTCTCAACATGACAGGTTAAGAATGAAGCGACCGTGTAGCTGGGCAGCATTGTCACAACTGTCAGGAGAGAAGCTCATTTCTGATCTCACATGGACTAGTGTAAAGTGGGACAGAAAGGCATATCAGAGAATAAAACATGAATTATTGGGTACCCACTACATACTGAAGAATGAAGGTCAGAGACCATAGGTCACCCTTGTAGCTACTTAGGCTAGGAGAGTGTCTGGAGGGTCAGCAATGAGGGTCCATTAAAAAGTCATAGGAAAAAGCTGGAACTGAGCTGTCAGGTTGGCAATAAGTTAGCACAGATAGAAAGGCAATACATACCCTCTAATCACACTGGTTGTGAAAGAGGCACTAGAATGTGGAAAGGAATTGCAGAGGGCTGTTCACAAAATCACAACTGACCTCTCTGAGACTTGGACAGGGAGAATAGATGTAAGTGATCTGCACTGCAGCTAAAACACTGCATTGCAGACAGGAGAAATGAGTTTTGCCCTTAAGATCTAGCAAGTATTAAAAATACAAATGTGTGTCTAGCATGACCTGAGAGCTGATAACTCACTGCTTCCATTGCTGCCTACCAAATGCAGTTAGGTTCAGCTACGGGATTATAACGATATTAACAACAATCACTCAGTTTCTAAATGCCTGGAAGAAAGCTAGCAGAGGTGTAATGAGAGACCCATAAACTGACACTTCAGAAAGTATCAATCTATTTCACCTGTTTCCAAGGTAAGTTTTTCACTCAAAATGGAGTTACTGCAGTAAAGAAGGGGTAGGCAATCCCATCCCAGAACATCACAATTTCCCGGTCTGATTTTGATGAGATGTAGGCTGTTGGGTATCCTTTTCAGCTGGGATCTCTCCACATACTAACATTTCACATGAAAGTCCTTGGTTTAATAAAGCAAACTGCTATTAGCAGCTACATGTTACTCTTAAAATAATATAACAGATTTCCTAGTAGGATTTTGGGCATCCTAGTCTTGTGGACTGGGGAAAGGGAAGGAGCACTGGATATGGGGTATCTTTCAGTCCTCATTTCTTTGACTCTATGATGACCTTTATTATCAGGGCAAGTGAAGGCATAAAGACATGATAAAAGTCATGTGGTGAAGATACCTGTTTGGATTTGAAATATTTTTTTAACAGAAAACTGTTAATAAAGAGTAGACAGATTCAATTTATCTGAGCTCTGATTTGCAGCTTTTTGGATGTGGAAGGCCAACAAATGTGAGTATACTATGTAAAACATTGAGCTGAAAACTATTTTGCAATAGAAAAAACTATCTTGTACTTGAGGCAAATTTAAATAAAACGTCTCAAATAAGTCTGTGTATTTTTCCTAGTTCAGTGGAAAAAGATAATTGCTTTTCACAAGAAGTCATCTTAGCACTTTCTCTTTTCGATGCCTCAGACTGCAAAGAACAGTACGGAAAATATCTAAGGACAACAGGCTGTTTCTTATAGGTTACAACAGAGAATTTATATTCAATATTTTTGCCTTGGTTTGTCTCTACCTCCACCAGCACTCTGAGAGCTTGCAAATGAGCCATGAATAGCTGCTCCTCTAGCCCCAGTATCTAAGGGAGCAGCAAACTCTAAGTTGTTACGGCCATGTATATTCTTAAGCATTCACGTTTGTTGCTTGAGTTCTTCTTTCAGATGCCCTGAAAATCTGACCTGATTACATGTGCAAGTGTAGATCTCTGATTCAGCTAATGGCTTAACGTCACAAAATTTTTGTGTAGCTTTTATTGTTCAGTGCTAAATATTTTACTGTTTATAAACATCCATGATCTCAAAGCAGTTACTGAACAGACTTACCTGCATGGACTGGAAATGATCTTACATTAAAAAAAGATTGCCAGTATATTTATTTAATGGATCCAATTGTAGGATCAATTCTTAATCAACCACTTATTAGCATCTACCACATTACTGCAGGTGGGGTATCCGCAGAACAGCTAGAAAGTATTCTTTGAATAACCAGCATGAGAATTTATCGGGGGATTTTGGACATCTGAGGAAAATACAAACAAACAAACAACCTGAAGGAATCCTTGAACAGACTTCAGACTATAATCTGTATTTTAAAAAATCAGCATGGATTTCTGGAATAAAACTAAATCAAAGAATATATGATCCTGCACAATTTTCCCCTTGTTGGTAAAGTCTGTGGGGATTCATTTAAGATTTTTTTTTAAATGGAAGACAATGAAACCTTTAAAACAGCAGCAGTTGAATTTTGATTTAAAACAGGCGTTTGGACAAGTTGATTTTCTTTTCTCCAAAACCAACAAAAATGATAATGAATATTTTATAGTTAAAGTTAATTTATGTATAAACAAACACAAAGTTACTTCCTCATTGCAATGACTATAACTTTATTGCTTCAGATAACCCACAGACATCTCTATTGGACAGAGAACTATTCAGTGCCATGTGAATTCAATTCTTTTCAGAATTATCACAGCTGGCAGATAGGGAATAAATGAATGAAGGCTTGCAAGATCCTGCCCTGTAACGACAGAGTGAGTTCAGCTATTTGTGAGATTGCTTTGGGAATCTCTTCATCAGGTAAGATACTTGATCTGTGAAAACTTTTCAACAGTTTTGTTTTTAACAATGCCTTTGTTTTTTGAGTTGTTTTGTTTGTTTTTTTTTTTGCTTTTGAGCATTGTCATTGACTTTCCAAAGCCTTAAAAACCTATATGAGATGCATTTTTGGGAATTTTGTCTAAGTAGAAGATTGAAGGTTGATTCCTGTGCTTAGATGTTTTGCTTGAAGATGAACAGTAATGTGAGTTTAAAATATATTTACTGTCCCTATGCAAATATTTCTTCTGAAATCTTGCCAGTGAGAGAAACAAATCTGAGTCTGTTGCAGCATGAAAAAAGTAAGTTGCTAACTTCTTGCTTTAGTTTATCAGTATTAGATACTGGTTTTACTAGTAATGCCCCTGGAAGCAGAGATTTAGGATTTAAAGGGACTAAACCCAAAAATATTCAGCTCTTAATCACTGATGAAGACCTACCAATTTAAGATGTAGTGATTGAGCCATACTTAATCTTTACATAAATGGGAAAAAGGCTTTTCCTTAAACATCTGTATATTGACTAACAGTCTGCAATTCCTTCCTCTTCCTTTCTTCTACTTTGATATGAGTTGCATGTGGGTTTGATGCTTCTAAAAAATGAACTATTAGAATGAAGAGTAACACTTTATTTTTTTTTTATTCAATTGAAATACTGTAATTGGTTGTAATCAAGTGTGAAACCTTCAAGGTAACATCCAAGAAAAGGTCTGTAGAAAGGTATTAAAAGGATAGTTGCGTGTGTGACTGAGTTGCATGCTCCCTTTCTCACCTTGAAACTTTGCCTACCTAGGTAAAGCAAAGAAGCAGAAGGATAACATAGAAGAGATTAAGAAATGTTGAACCGATATATATGTTTTATAGCTAGCTAGACAATGTTTTATGTTTAATACTTTAGAAAGGGTGAAACACATCTGAATTTTTCGATGAGATATTTGTATTTTATTTATCTCTGTTGCAGTATTTTATACTACTTCTCTGGCAGATGTCCTGTAACTCAGTCTTAGGGAAAGGCTGTCAGAAAGATGATGCTGTGGGGATTTCAGTCTTAGTGATTTATAATTTCGGTTATGCTGCTTGGTTAGTGGATCATGTATTATTTTTTCCAAATGACAAGCTGCAGAAGCAGGATTGAAATTCACAGAAAAAAATTACCTGTCTTGGAATGCATGATGATTTACTATTTTGTTGTGGTTAATGACTTAATTGACAGCATTAAAACACAAAATAGCCCTACCAGAAGGAAAACAACTAGAAATTACATGCAACTGATTCAATTCAGTAGCTGCCAGTCTGGAAAGATACGCATGCTACACTACAGCTAGCATGATAGTCAGGAAAAGTGCGGCACTACTTAACTAGCCCAGGTAACTAGGACAGATGTTTCCTGAGAATGTTACCTCTGGCCATGTTTGTGCTGGTGTTTAGATTGCAAACAGTCCCAATAGGGACAAGGAGGGGTATTATTCTTTGTTATGCAGAAGTGGATGTGAATTTAATTTGGAGGTTTCTTACATTGACAAGCATAAATAAAAAATTTCCTTTTCTCAGGAAATAAAGCAATGTTGTTTTGCAATTATACCCATAATCTACTTTGTCTTTGTTTTCTGGGCATTTCTCGTTTCTGAAGATGTCATCATTGGCTCAGTTGTCCCTTGCACATGGGATCTGCGGAGTGCGTAATGAGTGATGCAGCTGCTCCGTGCCCTTCTATTAGTGAAGGACCTGTGTAGCAGAGATCAGTCATACTAAATCTCAGATGTGCATTCCCCTTCCATTTGTCCCTCCTGTGCATTTGAGGCACCAGATATGCTTCCTCCAATTCCTCATGAATAAAGTTTCCAAATACCGATGAGCTATGAAAGTTGAAAATTTAGTTGTTTTTTTGCTCTGTCACTGATATTTTCAAATATTGTTTCTTATACAAGTCGTTTAAAAGTTAGTCACAGGACATATTAAATAGTAATGTAAAGAAAAATATGACTGATTATGTCTAGATCTATGTTATTTGCAGACCAAGTGCCTAATTGAATTTCCAATGGAGGTAATGAAAATCTTTGTTTGACTTCAATTATAGTTTCATCAGACTCTTAAGCCTCCGAGCAAATTAACCTATGTGGAAAGAGTATGTTAATATGAATGAGACAGCTCTTGCTTAAACTTCTTAAGGTTAAGGTCTGAAACATGTCTGCAACAAACAGATGTTACTAAATATTTCTGATAGAATAGATCAGAATTTACTTGTTTTCCAGATGACTAATACGATTTGAGAATACAGATTTGAACTAATGTCAGTATAGAAGGAGATGTTTTTTCATGTCTTGCTATATGCTTATCAATTTACAAATGACGGCAACCAGGAATGAATTGCAGAATACTTTCTTTCTATACTAATAAATATTTTCATGGTAACTAAGTTTGTAACGTAAGACTAGGCAAGTGAGGGACACTTAAGAGTTGCATCTAAAGACAACTGAGGAAGCCTGTGGCATAATAATGTTTTTCTTCCATAGATGAGTTTAGCACCCTTTTTGCTCATGTGCAGAGACTGACATGCAGAGAGCCATATTGTAATGTAATCTGCATGTCCTGAAGGCTTCCATGCATGGCTTACTCTGAATTTAAGTCCAAAAATGCACTACTTAAGGTGGAATGTTCTCAATGGCAAGCTTCATAGACCTCGGTTTATACTGTTTGTTTAATGTGCACAGAAATGCGTGGAATGAGAGTTAGCACTGCACATCCCATTGGTTCTGAAGGTCTCTTGTGTCTACCTCTTACCCAATTATATTACTAGTGGTGGAAATACTACTTTACATGCTTATGTACTAAAGTTCTCTGTCATTCTTAGCCTCTGTGCTAGAATGGATAACTGTTTTTAACTCTTAATTCCTGATAGTATATTGCACTGTTAAATGTCTCTGCTAATCTCCAAATGCTAATTAACTCACCAGTGAACTCACTGAGGAAATTAATGCTGTGAGGCATTTTTTTTGACCTTGACAGACACTGAGAAGTAGCATTGGTTAACCATTCATGTATAACTGAATATAAAGCAAAAAATTCATAACTGAGCATCTAGAGGAGATTCATGTGCCTGCCTACTTCAGCTTGAAAGATATAAAATAATTCCATTTCTTGAATCTGCTTAGACTGGCAGTAGTGTAATTAAGGCAACATTTCACATTAATTCCTTGGATTTAGTCTTTGGAATTTCCAAATAATGAGAAATAATGCAGTGACATTTTGTCGGTGGATTGAGAAATCCAGGTAGCCTGCATCAGGAGGTGAAGGGATATAAGTTAAAGACATTCCTCTCAGGGGCTGCACATCTATAGGTATAACACACTTTCTTTTCTGTAATTAGGCATTAATATTTAATTACAGCATGTTCCATAGATGCATGATATTAATGAAATAATTTAGAGACTCTCAAATTTTCTTTGTTAGTGTCTTGTCATAATCAGGAATAAGAATTCATAAAAGTTCAGCTTAATCTTTCATTTTCTTAAATGACCAGTATTTTGATGGCTTTAGGTTGTTTGGATATTAATCACACTTGTGAACATTATTTCACTTAAAAGGAAATTATCCCATTAGTCTGTGGGTTGTTCACATGCCATCACCATGCAGCATTTCTGAGGAGGAGTCCACAATGGCTGCTCTGTGAACAATACAAGATCACAGTTTATTTCCAGAGCTCTTGAAGGAATCCAGCCCAAAGATCAGTCTTGAAACAGTTAATTGTTGTGTGCGTGTAAGAAGGACTTGAGGGGTTATGTCATTTCTTTTGTCATTTAGTTAGACTACTGCAGATGAAAAAAAGCAGCAGACTGAAAATGTTATTGACAATCTGCTCAAATAAGGGTTAGCCAAGCAGGTACAGTGTGTAAGGGTGGGTACAATCGGTTCACTCTGAAAAGTGTGACTTTGGTTTATAATGTTCATTGCTACTAAATTTCAGAATAATTAGACATGTTCTGTTCATTTTACATTAATGAATTCATAGCATGTTTATTCAGAAACTTAACTGAGAAGATACCAGAATCTCCCCTAAGTTTTCCCACCTTCAAGCAAGTTTATGATAGCATGTCACAGGATGCCTTTGGGCTTCAGGGAGTAAATTCAGAATTAATACAATTGTTACTTTTTGTTTCTGTTTTAAAAAGCAGAGTAAAAATAAGCAATGAATTCTCTTTTCTATTTATATAAACAATAAATTATCAGATATAGAAGTGCTCTTGCCAACAGAGCCTAATGAGTTGACACAACCACTTTATTTAAGTGTACTACTGAGAAACTTTTAAGACTTGTATAAACTTGCTTTAATGCTAATATGTGACTGTAAATCCATACGAAGATCTGGAATAAACTTATCCAGCACTTAGTAACCATAATTATCAACAAGTTAGCTTACACAGGAGCATAATTAATGTAGCCGGAAAGAAGAGCAGTTTCTCTCTCCTTAACAGGCTTCATACTATTTCAGATCACCTTGTATTTGTTATTGTGTAAGGACATATAACTGGGCAATAACAGCAGAGCTGCTGAAGTCTGTGACCCAAGGACCACAGAAAATTTTCAGTAAAGCTAAGAATAAAACAACTTTTCTCCACGTTCAGTCCACCCTCCTATGTTGTTTTTCTTCCTCACTTTGCTTCCCTTGACAAAAGAGACAAAGTAATAAAAGCGATAAATTCATCAAAAGACCCCATCCACCCCCAAAACAACTTACTAACAACCCACTTGCCCCAGCACCATCTAGTAGTGCTATATGAGAATTGTCTGTCCATATACCTAAAGTTTAAGTCACAGAGGCTTAGTTCAATTCCTGGAGAAACCATAGCAAGATTTTACACAGTGAACTTTCTTGTATAGCATTAGAGTGTCATGCTAGTTCTGCTGTTTGGCAGGATTAGCTCTATGGGGTTGCTGTTTCCTTGGTATTGTCTTTTCACATTCTTGTTAACTATTCAGGTAGCTGCCTGTTTTATTTTGTCTCTCTCCCTCTTAAATATAAAGCCATAAAATGTTCTCCTTAAGTTTTAAAATAAATAGTATATTAAAAGAAGTTGGAATTGTCAAATACAGAGTATGTGCTTCAACTCCCATGAATTGTGGTTTAGGTTACAAACAACAAGGCAACTGAGTTGGCATATATTTATGTAATCTGAAATATACTTATTAAATGTAAGAGAGGAGATAATTGTTCCCATGGGTTCAGAAGGTCCTTAGAAAAGAAAGGGGCAACAGAGCTGTCCATGAAATGAAAAATGGTTTCAGTTTTTTGTGTTTGGGTAAACTCCTTTCCGTGATAGTGTCTGCTCTAGAAACAGAAACAAGAGCATCCAAATCTGCCCATTATGGTTAGAAAAGGTCTGGAGTGTTTGCAATGTTTTTAATCACTAGGTGGAGATGCTGTAAGTGAAACAATTTCATCTAAATACGATATTTTTTTTTAGGTTTTGTTTTCAAATTAAGCTCACAACATGTTTCTGATAGCAAATGTAGTATATTTACAATGAAATTTTAAGTGCCTACTATTCATTTATTGAGAAATTGCATAGATTGTGCTTCTGTGTATGAGAACTTTACCACTCATGTATCATAGCCGGTGTCAATTAATATAATTACACATGTACAGGAAGCTCATGTAATGCTGATAAACCACAATCCTCTTAATTTTAAGAAAAATATTTATTATATTTGTATTTAATTACAACAGCCACCTAAAAATCTTTGTACGAATTGTGTACAAAATATAATTGGTGACATAAATGTTTTGTCTTGCAACAGGGTCTTGTCACTTTGTATCACTAATTGTTTGTTTGAAAAGGGTATGCTATTCAGAAGTAGGAAATGCACACAGTGGTCACTGCCCCAAAAATCTTACAGCCCAAAGCCAGAGCCCCCGCACCCCTCTGGTTCTGGACTGTCTGACATTGCCTGGTGTGGTCTGTCTGATCCTGCCTTGACCCAGGGCACTGGCTGTGCTGTGAGCAGCCAGAATCACAGTATCAGTGAGATACTCCCTCTTATTTTTTATTTTATTTTATTTGAATTTAGCAGCTGAAGACCCCAGATGACCAAAATATTTTCAATAACCTCTAAGAAGGACTTCCAAGGTCACTGGTGATTAACACCCATAGCTGAGAATGCCTGATGAAAGGTGCCTAGCAGTCATCATCCCTCTCAATTGTTTTTTGTTGCTTGATGGTGGGGGTTTTTGTGTGGTTTTTTTAGGTTTTGTTTTCTTAACATACAGTGTATTTAGTAAATCTTTCTTTGTCTTGTAACATTGAGCCCAGGTACCCATCGTGTTTTTTCTTGGCCCTAGTATCCCATGCTCAGCGTACGTAACAGAAAACAGTCCCTGGTGAGATATGACTCATGCTATTTAGTTTAGTCTCATAAGACTTTGTTATGGTTTTATTCGCCTCTTCCAGATACAATTACTTTTTTTTTCCCCTGAGAATTACTATTATTATTCATGATTTTATAGCCCGAAGGCAGACTAGGTGCCCTGCATCACTAGTGGAGTAGCGAGTTTGAAAATGCCATAGAGCAAAACTAGCTTTATATTCAATGCAACTAAGATTTTAACACAAATTCCTATCCCCAAAGAACATACAGTCTAAATTTGGGCAGGGTGTATTAACAGGGAAAGTTATTGAAGACCAAAAGTGGAAAGAGATCAGAGTGGTCTAATTAAGATACATATTGTTCATGCGCTCATGTTTAATTGTGAGAAATCTTGCGATACAAATCTGTAACAAATCCTTCTTGTGGATTTTGCTGATAAGGAAGCAGACCTTGAGGGATGGGAGGAAAAGGCTATGTGATGTATAGATGGAATGTTAGGAAGAGGAAAAAAAAGGCCCTTGGTGGATTAAGTTTCCAGTGGCTAACATTTTTACATCTGAAGCCAGATTATCAAGTAAGATCTTAGTCCTGGGAGAGTTTCTGCCTACAAAGCCCACCTACTCACAAGAACTGCTTCATATGTAAAAGTCAGCTGAAATCTCTAACTGTCACTGGTACACAAAGCAACCTGCAGGTCTTCCTGTCATTTGTGATTTTAATCTGCAACACAACATCAACCCTTCAGCTAAATTCATGCACTCAGAGCATCGCCTTATCAGAATATCTGACACCGCTGTGCTGTAGCATGAACAGTAGTTAAACAAGCCTATGAGTTATTTCACTACTTTCTCCATATAGAAATAATAAACCATTATTTCTATTCATATTTACAAAAAAAATTAGAAATACTTTTCCGGAAAGATCTTGAAAAGAGTTTAATTTTAAGAGATTATAGGACAGCTCTGGTCTTCTTCAAAAGAAGACAGAATCATAAACAGACACAACTCCTCTTTCACAAACATTCTTACTGACTACCATTTCTAAGCTCAGTTGCTGGAGCAATTCCTATTCTATTTCCAGCCTCCCAAAGAGCAATGACACACAGCATTCACTACAGTGCTCCTCACATCAGGAATAAAAGAAACAAGAGCAAAATAAAAGTGAATCTGGACAGACTTTCCATTACTCCCATTTCCTAAAGTAAATCATTTTTCTCTCATGGTCTGCCCCTCCACATAGCTGATAGATGAATGCTTCCCCTCACTTTAGCTGAACTGTCTAGGTTAGTAAGGTTTGCAAGAGAGCTCTGTTCAGCAACCAAGAACTATTGCTGGCCAAAAAATACAAGCAGCTTTCATAAACTGTCTTTCAAAAGATTCTCTCTTTTCATTATCTTTTGGAGCATCACATCTTTTACTCTGTAAGCTGTAAAAATTATTTCAGCTCTAAAAATTATTGAAGGTGAATAGTTAAAGACCCAGCTTTGAACAAGAACCTAGATTGTCAACATTGTTGAATTTCCTGTACTCTGCAGGGCTTCTGGAATAATTAGATAATTTTATTGTAAAATTCTCAATATTCTGGTTTGGCCTAGGCTTTACTATTTTACACGACATGTTTTCATTGTATCCAGATTATTTGCTATGCTTTAATGTGCCTTTTTAAAAAAAAAAAAAATAAGCTCAAGCATTAAGCTGATAATTAGAATGTTCCTTTTAGTGCACTAAATCCATCTTTGTCTGGCGTGCTTTACAGTGAGTCCACTATACATGACATTGTCTCAGTACAACATTCACCCTGTCGTGTCTTCCTGATTAATTAGAAACAGATTGTAGCCAGAGTTTTGACTGGTGGAAAGTGATTGTTGCACAGCCAGGGACAAATGATTTTCCCACAGAGCCACTCCAGTATTCTGAAGTCAAGTTTAAAAATATCACAGCATTTTAATATTTACTGTCATCATTCAAAAAAAATGAACACATGGAAGAATCTGTAAGATATGGTATTACAAGAGCCATTGTTAATTTTATAGCGCTGTACAGAAGCTCATCTAATTCTTCAGTTGTTACAGCTGGCGAACAACCAGTTTCAGGGCCAAATTCTTGCAGCATCTGTGTATAACCATCCAGTATGAAATTGGCAGTGAAATGCAGTTATAATAGGCAGGAAACACTTTATCCTCTGGGTTTTTTTCTATAGGGTTTGCTATATAATGTTTGGGATCATAACTTTAGAAGCTCCTTTCAGATCTGCACTGAGGGGAAAAAAATAATCCAGCATCCCTACATCTGTCTTATGTTATTTGTACACTCAGCTTCTCCCTAGGGGAAGAAAAGTTTGTAAGAGTGTTTCATTTTGGTTTTTCTTCCTCCTGTTGTTATTTTCTCTGTTTATGTTTATTTATACTGCAGAAGCAGACGCAAAGGAAATGTTCCAACCTGCCTTCTGCACTTGGAGCCATACTTCCTTCTTTCCTGGGAGCTGTTATCCTGCAGCCTAGAGTAGCTCCTCTTCTGGCTTTTCTTCCTTGCAGGAGACGAAAGCTTGAGCTTCAATGTGTTCAGTTGCATGGAGACAGAGGCATAAAGCTTTTCATTAGATCTTTCTTCCTAGATTCTTAGCACAAACTTGTAGATAGTTGGATTGTTCAGCTTGGAGAAGTCTCCAGTGAGACCTTATTTGCAGCCTTTCAATACTTATAAGTAAAATGAGGACAGACTTTTTAGTAGGGCTTGTAGTGATAGGATAAGGGGTGATGTTTTCAAACTGAAAGAGGGCAGATTCAGACTAGATATAATGTAGAAAATTTTTGCAATGAGGGTGGTGAAACACTGGAACAGATTTCGCAGACAGGTTGTGAATGCCCCATCCCTGGAAACATTCAAGGTCAGGTTGGATGGGGCCCTGAGCAACTTAACCTAGTTGAAGATGTTCCTGCTCATTGCAGGGGGTTTGGACTAGATGACTTTTAAAAGTCCCTTCCAACCCAAACCGTTCTATGATTCTATCATATTCTGTGTATGAAGGACCAAACTCTATTAAACGTGCCAGGCTACCTATGTGAGTATTATCATGTCCGTAGGCTGCATATAATCTGCATAACAGATGTGCTCTATATGCTTTGCCATCTTTGCCTTGTCTGTCTGTTAGGAGGAATGCACAACTACACCTCGATTCTTTTCCTTGCCTGTGCAAGGAAAGCAGGGTATGCAGAGAGCAAAGCACACACCGGGGGTGTCGTAAGACAAAAACAGGAGACATGACAGCATCCAGGGATAGAAACTACTCTGAGATCACACAAGTTAGGCACACCTATAGAGGGCTGTCTTTATTTTTACTTCATAAGAGAAAAGAAAGACAAATCTTCCAGGAACTTCCTCAAACTAAACTCAACTAGATGTCCTGGCTTCTGCACAGTAAGGGGAATAGGCCTATAATACAGATGTTCAGTGAGAATTTCTCCTTGGTTGCTTAGATCAGATCGAATGGTCTTTATGCCTCAAATGAGGTACCCTAATTGCTAAGGTACATTTATTTTAAAATTTAGTTTGCGTCTATTGTGAATAAATTTTAGAACGTGAATCATCTTAGCACCTGTACCATTTTTACTGCAGCTTCTTATGTTGAGTTTTTTTGAGCATCACTTCAATTGTTACATATTCAGGGCAAAAGTCTGTCACCAGAATTATATCTTTTATAAGAAATGATAGAACTCTTCAGAGTCCTATAAAAGGATGATTTATTAAATGAATCTATAATGGACTCGCATTTTAACCCATTGCATAACATTAATTTAGCAGAAAGCTGATGTTATTCTTTTTTTAAAAAGCCTTCTGAAGGTGTCAACAGTTTCTTATTCTGTTGTTCAGTAGCACCTTGCAGCCTGACAATCACGGATATTAGTGTCTCTAAGAACTATGTGACAGTTATATGTTCTGTGGATCAATCAAAACCAGTGAGCTTAACACAAACAGGACACTATTTTGTACAGCATAATATGAAAAAGATTTGTACTCCTGAATTTCCTCATGCATCTCTACAATATCAAACTAAGCGTTTCTAGGGCAGCATAGTTTTTTGGTGTTTATTTGAAATGAGATTTTCCAGGGCAACTCTCTTCGTAAGTATAAAAATAATTTAAAATGTGTCTATGGGGCACTTAACAGAGGTATGTTTTGTCCTCTGTGTGTTTTAAAACTGCTTTGTTTAACTATGTTACTGTGCTCTGGAGTGGATTCTTGTCAGCTAAATTAAAGTTCTTTTGCAGCTGGCACTTGTGTGCTGCTGACAAGTAGCTACAATGAATACTATATTTGCACAGCAATCATTTTAAAGGATTTGGGAAATACTGTACCTTTCTCCATCAGGTAACATAAATGTCAAGTAAACTTGGAGAAAAAATCATGAAAGGAAATTTATAAAGATATATTTATATGGCTAACGCTTTCATCAGGTTTTGGACCAAGTCCCTCAGCTGCACTCCTGGTGAAAAATTGCATCCTGTTATGTGATTTCCAAATCTCAAGTGCAGATGTGCCATTCCTTAGAAACATCACAAGTTATTTGCTCAAAGATAGAATCAAATCTCTGTGAATTCATTAAGTCAAACACAGGACTGTAAGTATGCATGATGAGCCATATGTTTGCCTAAAGAAGTGCTGAATCAAATGAATGTTTACACAAATAAATAGATGTGTACACAAATGATATATCACAGATATCATTAACAGATATTACACATCCCATCTAGAATTAAATCACTTTCTTTACCCATAAGCTGGAGAACAACCTAAATAAACGGTAGTAAGTTACTGTCCTTTGTGAAAATTATTTTTAATACTTCCTTGTGCTACAGCCAGGTTTCCACAAAATGATCACTAAACTGTCACATAACCCTTTGGTTAGGAAAAGTAAACACATATACACACTGAAGCTAAAACAGACTTAGTTTTTTTTTATAAGCTTTTATAGTCTTATCTGACCAGCAACATCTGGGAGCTTTAACTTACATCCTACTCACAGTGCAAGTCTTTCACTCATCTGTAGAACAGATATAACCATGTTCATTAGGTTTTGCGAGATTTAATTTATATGTATATAACTCTTTGATATACCTAGTTATAAATTTGGGAGTAAGGTAACAAGTTTTAATTCCTTCATCTTTTCTCATGGGTATTTTTCCATCTTACTAAGGTATTTTCCCTCTATTCCAATGAGGATTTGAAATCTAGAAGATTATGAGTTCCAGCACCTGTCTACAGGATATACTCTCCACTTTCAGCTGATATGACGAATGTATCACACTCATTAAGCTGAAAATGTGCCAAATTTTATTTTAAAGGAGCAGATGTTTAAGAATCGGGACTTTCCAACCCCCATATGGCATTAGCCCAGCAGTAAATTCTTTTTCTACAACTGTGAAAGCATCGTATTGCTGGAAGAAGTTAGAGCATAATGGAAGTCTGAAGGAATGAAGCTTGAGATGGAAAGCTGCAAAAAATGATCAGACATCTGTAAATAAATCATATATGTTTGCAAACTTGATGCAAAAAATCCCACCACTTAGAGTACCACAACAATACACTTTAGGATATATCTGCTAGCAGGAATTGCTGTCGTATTTCATGCAACTGTATGCATTTTAGAGACTAGTTGAGTTAATATTCAAGTTACTACTAAATATAGGAACATAAGTGCAGCTGCATTAGATCAGATCAAAGTTCCATATCTGTCTCACACTGCCTAGAGAAAGTAGATGTCCAGAAAATGTCAGAGAGGGCAAGCATATAGGATACTTCCCTCTGAGACACCGCCCCAGCCACTTTTCTTGCCCTGCAATTCAGGGCCCTTCTGAACCAGACATTGTTTCTATCTGTTTAGAAACAGTGAGTCGTGGACTTTTTATTATTATTTTTTTTTTCTGTTTTCCCTTTCATTAACTTGTCCAGACCTTTCCAAGCCATATAAAATATTTCCTCCTACATCAGAGACTGCAAAGAGCTAACTACTGTGCTACTCTACCAAGTGGGACCTTGTATTACTTTATAAGTAGAGAGAAGATTTACTTGGAGAAAGCAATTATCTCTGTTTCTATATCAAAGGCCATAAAATTATTACTCCCATGCATGCATAATTTAATGATGTTAACAGAAAATGTGTAAATAGATTTATAGTGGGTTTTCATCCTTTGAATGGATAGGTTATTTTGATTAGTAGGCATCTGTCATCTGTGATATACTGTATGTACTGGAAGTTGATCATATATTACCATAGTGGCAATGGATAATGTCAGTGATATACACATACTATATGAAGTAACAAAATTGACATGGCTCTAAACTTTGTGCATCAGTTATACACTATCTCCATGGACTGAAATTCCATACCAAATGCAGAAAAAGTATAGTAACAGTACTATGTGACCCAGCTGGGAATGGTGACCAGGCTGCTACAAAGACAATGTAGTACACCTTCTGAAGACATGGGAAGGATGGCAAGGATTAATGGATATAAAGACACCTCAAAAGGACAAAAAAAAAAGTTTGAAAGCAAAAGAGCTAAATAATTATTTTCTTTTTTTTTGCGTTGGTGCTTGTGAAAAAAGGAGCTTGAGGAAGTTCTGACCACAGGGGCATATGTTTGAGGAGCTGCATAAAACTCCTTTGAGAAGAAAATAACAAGAGGAGTTGTAATAAATCCTGACAATCAGGGAGGCCTAATAAAGTTGTTTGGCAGCAGACCCAAAATAGACAAAAGAAGCATTGTTTTTCACAGAATGTAATTTAACTTTGGAACTCATTGTCACCCCATTTAGTAAATGCAAAATCATTAATGGATTCATAAGGTAATTAATACAGTGGTGAAAGAAGACCCACAAAAGCTATTGAAACAGAATTATGCTGATTCAACCTCAAACTCAAGAAATTTCTAAGCCATAGACAGATGAAAGTTGGGCTTAAGTACTGCAAGAATACTCACTGTACAGTTGCACCATTTCCTAAAACATCTGTAGTGGCCACTACTAAAGACAGCATTGCATGTTAGGTGGATCTTTGGTTTGATTCATTTCAGCTCCTCTTGTGTTCCAGGTACTCCAGAAAGGGGTAGTTGGTACCATCACTTTTGTGAATAGAGGGATAGGTTGTTTATAAAAAAGCAAGAAAGGCTTTTAATATTTTTAACTGCAAGACAAATCAGTGCAAGTAAGAATCTTAACATAGTTAATGATAGGAGATGTACATTTTCACACTGGTGGGCTTTTGTAGTGTCACCACCTCTTTTAAGAATAAAGAATGTACTGTACATATAGAAACAAAAAGACAATTAAGAATGATTATTTCTATTTGTACAGTAGTTAAAAATTGCTGTACAAATATTATTTGTAATCTTCGTTCATACTGTGCTAGGAAGATACAGCTGTTTCAACAAAGCAGATAAGTATGCAGTGAAATAAGAAACAGACTTGCTGGGAAAAAATAAAAATCTATAATACGTAAACTGTATGCTCTGAGGACATAGCCTGCTTTCATCTTTCTCCACCTTGTTCCATTTTATAAGTTTTTTTTTTTTTCAGTGTCTGTTGTCAAAGGATGACTGTTTTGTGCAATTAGTATGTGTACCAGTATGCAAGATGCACAAATATTGAACTGGTGTATATGAATGTAGGAAACATTTGTGGTTTCTTTGTTAATATTCAACCTATTGAAAGGTTTCTACCCAAATTTTGAAGGCAGAATTCAATTGGTAACAGGGTTTTTTTTTTCACCTATAGTCTATTAGAGAAACACTAATTTAAATGTAACTCCTAAAAAGTAGAGATAGTTCGATTAAATTTTAAATTGACTTTTTTGCTCAGCAACAATGAACAATATGACAGAAAACCTGCAGTTTCCTGGATTCTCCTTCTTGCCCTTCTCGAATGCGAGCAACATTTTTCTTTACTTAGTCACCAGGGATCTCCCTGACTGTCACAACCTGTCAAAGATGACAGAAAGTCACTCTATAACGATGGCAGCCAGCTCCCTCAGCACCTTGGATGCATCCTGCCGGGCGTGTAGACTTGTATCTTCAGTTTGCTTGAGGAGTCTATAACTCAATTTTTGTTTACCATGAGAAGGAACTCATCCTCTGAACTCTGCAAGCTGGTTAGAGCTGGAAGGTCTGAGAGAAAACCTTATCAGTAAAGACTGAGACAAAGAAGGTACTGAGCAATTCAGCCTCTTCTGTATTCTTTATCTCTAGAGCACAGCAGCCTCATTTTCCTTAGCCTTCCTCTTGCTCCAATGACTTTTTAGGAGTCCTCCTTGCTGCCCTTCATCTTTCTTACCAATTTTGTCCCTGGTGAGTGTTTGGCATTCCTGGTTCTGTCCCTTTGCGCTCAGGAAATGAATCTGTACTCCTCCTGCGTAGCATGTCACAATACTTACCCCCTGTATGCTTCCCTTTGCGTTGGGGCCCAGTTAGGAGTTCGTCTCTCCTGCCAGGCATCCTCAGCTTCCTGCCCATCAAGATACTCTGTTCTGCTCTGAAGAGGTTGTCCTTAAACATCAACCAGATTTCCTGTGACCTTTGCCCTTCAGAGAAGCCTACAAAGAGATCTTGCCTACCAGTTCCCTGACTGAATCCTAAACTAACCTAACTTTATGTCCTACCTAGAAAGCCTGCATCTTTCCACCATGATTCCAGAAATACTGAGCTATGTGACTGTGCGCAGATTTCTAGCTCATGTTTGTTTTGCACACTGTGGGCCTGTGTGTACTGACACTTGAAAACAGTCCTCACTCATGATTCTTTCTCAGGGGATATAGGACAGCCTCCCCCAATGGGTGGTCCCCCAGTCATCTTTTTTGGTCCTCTGTTTCTCTTCAGATTTAGGTCTTCCCCTTAAAAAAAACAAAACACAAACCAAAACAAGTTTAAAGCCATGTTCATTGTGTTAGTAAGCCTATTGGAAAAAATGGCCTTGCCCCACTTCTTCAGATGGGTGCCACCTAACGTATTTTTTAGCTTCAAGGTGAATAAAGTGATTTTTCTGTATCTTTTATTTCTTGCACCTCTAATCTTGACCTTCACCTTCTCCATTTAAACCTCAATCTGTCCATTTTATTCTTGATCCTTGCAGCTAGGCTCTGTATTTAAAAAAACCCAAAACAACAAACACAGGACAAAATTACATCAGTACGCAAATATGTTCTACATGTTTGCCCTCTCTTTTTCTGCAGCTCTGCAGTTTTATTGATCAAATACCCAGCAGTAAATATATTTGTTTTATCTTTTAGCTTTTTCTCTCCTAGCTATGCAGTCTCCGCTTCCCATAGTCTGTGTCAACCTGTTTTCTTCTTCCCATACCTTTTCTTCTTTTCACACACAATCTAGCCCTAAATAAACGGCTATATTGTCTTAAATGCTACACTTCAATGTTCAAAATGTACCTCGTTATTGATGATGGTCTTTATATTTTCTACTTGGGGGAGGTATCACTATACAGTATTAATACCATATTAGTTCAATGTTTTTTTTATTTAAAAACGGTTTTCCTTTTGTTTCTGATGTAATTTATATTCATGATGGGTTCTATATTTAAATATCAGTGAGAGAGAAGTTCTCTCTCAAAATAACCATAACCTTTTTGTTTATTGTCAGAAACTGTCATTTACCATGAGATTATCACTTTTTCCATCCTCCTGGGCATACATTATGGTACAAGTAAATTGCTGTAGCACATTGATTCTAAACTGCTGAACTACTGGTGTCTATCATGGTATTCAAATGGGTTTGCTCCCAGAGAAACATTTTTTTTTTCCATTGCTGAGTGCTCTGAAGTAAGAGTAGATTAATAATTTACATCTCAAACTTGCTCCCAGCATACTCAGTGGCAAAGCTCTCATTGCTTTAGGGACAGCAGAGTCCTGCTTCCTACACAGGGTTTGGGGAGACTCTGGTGTGGACATAGCTGAATGAATTAAAAGTTCCCATCAATATACCAATCCATGTGTGACAGCATTGTGAAGAAAGCACTCCTTTATTCACTGAATAACAGTAACCAGGCTTATTCAGTTGAGAACATTTAACAAGAATGCAATTGGACAGATCTTCTGTCATTCTGACCAAGGCTAAATTTAAGCAGAAGCACCAGAAAATATAGGTCACTGATTAATTCACTGAGATTCTGCATTCTTGCTCTCAATAATCACTTAATGACAAGTTACAGCAAATGCTTCAATGTGATAATTAATTCTGGTTACACATTATTAAGGTCAGAAGAACTAACAGGTTTGCTAATGATTTCTATTTTAGAACATGGAACATTTCAATCAAGAGTATATAAAATAATAAATGTAAAGGAATTTAACAGTATTTACTGGTTTAGTATGTGATTAAACATTGACTTCTGCTCAGCATGTAGAGGTATTAAATGCTGCCATTCTATTAGAGGGGAGATCCAACATTTTTGTTGAAAGAAGCATTTCCAAATCTTTTTATCCCATTTAATTATAATTTAACAAAAAAACCTGCACGTAATTAATATAGTTACAGGTGGAAGAATAGTTCTAACCTCTCCCACATGAGAATGCTCCATGTATGTAGAGAGAAAAAAAGTATCTCTAGAGAAGAGAATACAACAGGGGAAAAAGTCTAACATTCAAAATTTTCTGTCATCTGATGTCTGTTGAATCCTGGGGACTGATGCATGTTCACAGTTCACTCACATAGAAAAGCCCTCTTCTTATCTTCCCATGCCTACTGCAGCTACTTTGCAATCTAGGTGGACGGAACTATAATATTAAGGTTACCTGAGGCATCCACCATACAAGAAATCTCCAGAGAAACCTTCATTCAGAGATCCAATCCCCTAGGGAACTAACAAGTCTTTATGTATTATTAACATTTTTTTTTTTTTTCCCCGAGAATTTACAGCAAACCTGTCTGCTTCTTTCTGTCTCTTGCTCTTTCTCTTCAAACTGTGCATACATCTTAGAGAAGCATTTGCATCATTTCAGGAGAAACAGCAACATGCTGGACTTCTTGAATAGTCTTTTCCTAAAGATTTAGGCACTCTCAAAGAGTAGGAGAAGGGAAACTTACATCTCTTAGTGCTTTATTCAGTTCTTCCTTTATGCTGTCACTGAAGTTATTGGAAGCCAAAAGCTTAAGATACAAACCTGGAAAATGACCCTTTTCTATCAATGTGTTAGCATTACTACATCAGTAGGTTGTCTACCTAATTAATCATAATATAGACTGAAAACTAGCAACAGCTCCATCAACATTTGTCTTAGCTATAAATGACAGCATGAAATGTTTATTAGTCTCATTGAACCGCTTATTCATCTCACTGAAAACACATCCAAAACATATATTCTTACTTATCATCCTGATACCAATGAGCTGAGCACTCGCAATTTGAAGATGCTCATGGGAGGTGAGGGCACTCCTACCTTACTGTTTTGCTCTCTCCTTCAGGTCCAGAATGAATCTCTGACCTAATGATGGATGGAATGACAAGTCTGCAAAGAAGATCCCTGTGGGTTTGAATTGATAAAGAGCTAAACAAATCATCTGGTGCATCATCTGTTCTGATGTTTAACCAGAAAGTAAGTTCAGACTCGTATGTCATCAACTTTCAAAGGCAATAGAGAGTAACATTATTTAAGGAACGATCTACAAGTTTCAGATGTAAAGGCACAGTGACAGGCCTTTTCTTCAGCAAAGGAGGAGGAGAATAAACATCATATTTTGCCACTTCCTCCCCTCTGACATCTGGTAACAGGATTCCATATACAATGACACATATGGCCTGTTTTTAACACTCAGAGAAGATGTTAACGTGATTCCTTTTCTGTGGCCCATTTTTACAGGGACTGGATCTGCGACAGAATCTCCTGTATTACCACTATGCGTGCAAAATTCTAGTTTTCTTTGCATCTCCAGCAATCTCATCAATTCATCTTGCTTTCTTTGTCATTGCCCTAATTCAAGTTACCCTTCTGGCTTTCTCACAGAGATAATCATTAAATGAGTTATCACAATAAAAGAATTAAATAATATTTTCTGACTCCAGAGTAACTAAAAACAAGTAACAGCAAACATCCAGTGGGGAAACCATGTGCATAAATTTAACTTTTTTTTTTTTCTGTAGATCATGGATGAGGCTGCAAGAACAAAATAAAATGAAAGTTTCATATTATAAAAAAAATTCTTGTTATGTAGACTTGCAAATTCTATAGCAATTTTAGGCTGTTTAACTTCTCAAAGTTTCTATTTGCATCATCATATAAAAAGTATGATATCCTTTAACAACATGGTTTCTAGAGAGATCTGACCACAAAATTCAGTTTGATTGTACTCATTGTATCCACAATGAGGATTTTTCTCCTCAGCAAGAATGGATAACCTAAATAATAAAAGACTATTTCTAAATGGATATTTTAAAATCTGTTTAAAACTCAGGCATATTACTCTTTGAAAGGGATTCTGTGGTCTTAATTTACAATGACCAGTCACACGAGCATTTAGAAATTAAATGTTTGTGCAATAAACCTTAAAGAGTTCCTGGAGAAAGCAGTAGGAGGTTGAAAGATTTTCTCCTTAGCTTTGCTCTGACTCTGCAAATCAATACGGATCTGAAACAAAGCCATGATTTTGACTTTGTCCAGTTATTCTTATGACCGATGATACCTCTATGTACTTGTGCTAAAGGATTATTTATCTCCGTGTATGTGCTCAGGAAGGACACATAGACTAAGGGTAGGCTGGTATTGCTGTTTAAAAGAAATGGACAGAAGGTTATTTCAACCCTTTTTCCTTCAGCTCGTTAAAACTTAGTCATAAATATTTGCTGTCAAAGGCATTTTCTGTCGCAGTTAATAAACCTCACTCTCTGCCATTCTCATTTAATGATTCATAAAACATCATGATTTTGTGCATTGTTGTACCTTTTGCTGTGAAGACACTGATTCCAAAAGAAAAAAAACTGAGAAAAGGAGACATTAACTCAAGTCTCATTAGGGAAATGGTGGTATCTCGGATATCTAGTCAGAAAGTTGCATTTCTGCCCTAACAACCAAATTAGCCTTCTAACTTCTTGTTAGGTGAAAAAAGGAACTCCAAAGTTCCCCAGTGAGTGGTAAGTGCTAGAGACAGCATCTTGCCTGACAATTTACTTTTTCTCAGTTTTTCCTGTCTCTGAAGAAGTGGCACTTTTGCATTACCATGGCTATGTTGTAGTTCCCACAAAAATAAAAAGGGCGATGTTTAAAAAGTAAAAGCAAGTTTCTTGTATTGCCATGCAAGCCCTGCAGAACAAGCAGAGTAAGCGTCCTCTGAGATTTATTACATTTTATCTCAGGAAAAGAAATCTAATCTGTGTTGATTATTGGTAAAAATTATATATTTTGTTTATTTTTTTCAACAGTATTGAAGGTTATAATATGCAGAAGACCATTTCTTACAGCTCAGTGTCACCTCTTATGTTCCTGCTTCATTTAATAGATTAAGACCTAAAGTAATAAAAACTAATCAAACACATGATTCTGAGTTGATACAAAAATAATAAAAGTAGTCTATGTTACTTTAACATGTGTTCCACCATTTTGTCCTATAATCTCAGTACCTACCTCAGTCTTTTTTTTTCAGCACTTTCAGAGCCCACAATTTCAAATCTTACTCTGCTCAGACCAGGACAGGGCACCACTCCTAAAACGAGAGTTGAGACTCACATCTTCACAGGACATCAGAGATCAAGCTCTCAAACAGAACTACATCTCTCACTACATCACAGTTAAATCACACCTTGCAACTGTTGCAATAAAAATCTTTGCTATATGTCTGTCTTGGCTTTGTCCTATATGAGATCCACTCCTTAGATTTATTTTTATGTACAGAAGGACCCCACACCCTGTGCCTCTCAGAAGCCAGTTTCCTCAATAAATGCAAAATGACTGTTTTGCCCTTTGTGACACATAGCCATTTATAATAGCACTTCATATGGGATTGTAAAAACCCTCATTATTTTGCAAATCAGTGATGATGGTATCATTCAGTTACCACTTATTTACAGTGAATTTTACCCTTTGCTGTATTTAATCTTATTGTTGATTTATGGAGATTGATTTTTTTTCTCTTGAAAACTGACACAGATTCCAAACATAAAAGGTATCCAGGATTTGTGTACACAGGGAAGGCTTGGCTGTAACTAGTAGGATCCTCCAGGTACCAGCGCTGTGCTGTATTCAAGGAAAGCATTTCTTTCATGCTCTGTGTTGTCCTTTGGCTTTCTGACAGCAAGTAACACCTAAATTCATTTTCCATCTGCCACTTACATGGTAACATGAAAAGTATTGTGGATAAATAGTAAGACTAACCAGTAAATTCTTCACTCTGTCAAGTGCTCTAGCTAGTTGTATTTTGAGAATCCACTTTTTTTTTTTTTTTCCTCAACAGACTGGTGTTAGCACTCAAAATTCCTTATCTCAGTTGTTACATGTTTTGCATAGGCGTTACTGCAAACACTGTTGGAAATGGCTCCAGGAGCTGTTTGCAGGTTGTTTATCAGAGATCAGGTGATACAAGTGGCCTCTGGAAGTCTGTGTGTTATCAACATCCCTCCAACCTTTCACTTGCCAATGGTGAGAATTTTCATGGAAGTTTCTCATTGAGTTTTTAAAAAACGTCAGCAAAGCACAGCATTAAAGCAACAATCTATAAGTCAGAGAGGGGTAAGAAACCATTCCCTACCCATTATGCCACAAATTCCTTGAGATTATTGTTATGATTTTAGAAATCTTTCAAGCAGTGGTTCTTCATACTTTATTTAACTTCTATCTTCTTCTTATTTTTCTTTTTCATTCAACTACTTTAAATTGCATCACATGCAGCTGGAGAACTGGTGTGGAGATGCTCTCTCTCTTTGACTGATACAGCATTATACCAGATGCCACAGACATACTTATCAGGTAATAGGATCTGGGCAAAGACATATGCAAGAAAAGTACAGAAGAAAAGTTGGCATTCTCTAGAAAAACACTGAAAAGCCAAGGTCTTGTGTAGGGTTTTTTTCTGAGCCATTCTTTGCGGCGCATTGCACTTAGTCAATAATTCCATCAATCATATGCTGTACCTTTAAAATACAGAATTCAGAGGGAGGAAGCGTCCATTTTGTGTTCAGTTTTTTACTCAGGCTGAAAAATGCCCTCTCTCAAACAAACTTTCCTCTTCTGAATTTCAATCTGAAAATCATACATCCAAATGAAAAAGTGCTGAACAAAAATCTATGCAGAAATAAAATAATTCTGTTGAGAGAGGGGACCTGCAGAGAGGTTAAGAAGGAGAAAACAGCACTAAGCAAAAACTTAGGATGTTTTTGTGGAGATCCCAGATACCTAAACTATTTTTTTTTCAAGAGATTTGAATCAGTCTGGTAGAGAAACTCATGGAGAAATTTCAGACATGAATCAGCAATAAAATAAGAAAAAACAAGTAATCATAAAATGGTAGAGAAACTCATGGAGAAATTTCAGACATGAATCTGCAATAAAATAAGAAAAAATAAGTAATCATAAAAGACAGCTAGGTTTATTAACTCAAAAATCCAGTCAAGGAGACCTTGCAACACCCAAGACAAGGAGGGTAAGCTGTCAGCTATGATGGCATTTGGGTCATTGTGATTATGTGGAGTTGAGAGTTCAGCATCAAAACATGCCTTTTGAATTCTGCAGTGCCATAAATGTCAAACTAATGAAACCATTTAAGTCAGTGAACGATTTAGGGAGCCAGTCTCCATTGCAGAAATGAACATTAACCAGTGGCCACCACTAATGAATCATCTGGTGTTTTCTTCAAAATATCCCCTTTCACTCCATATATTTATATTTTTTTTTTTTTCCTCAAAAGACACTTTCTTTTTATTCTACAGGCACAAGAAAAACTCCTAGTTGCTTCAGTATAAATGAGTAAGGGTTCTCAGTAACTGAATCATCTAGATCAGAAATTTAATGTCTCTATCTGGACATGAATAGCATACAGACTTAAAAAAATGCCAAACAAAATAACAAAATACAACAACCTCCTGAACACAAATAATTTATTTTGATCTGAATAATTTATGATATCTAAAATATTATAATTTTTTTTATCTCAGTCATGAACATATTGATAGAATAATCATGGATTTTAGTGAAAAACATATTTCAAGTGATTAGAAGGTACAGGATTACTTCTCTACTGCTGGAAACTTGTAAAGAAATACCTACTATGTTGTTAAACTTCTGCTTTATTTATTAGTTGCCTGTGAATAGATGCCTATCTGATTCATATAATCAGAAAGTAACATATCTAAGCAGAACAAAGCTAAAAAAATAACTGAATTTTATTATTTTTTTTATATATAGAATTTGTTTAAAATGAACTTTTTCACTGTACAGGTATGCAGTGTGGTTCCTGAAATGCTAATCTAATTCATGGTTTATAGACTTCTAGAAAGTTAGGAGAAAGTGTAAAACTTTGGGTATGCATACTATATGTCAGAGAAAACACACAAATAAATGGACCAAAGGGCAAACATTACAGCTTGCAAGGCATAGCTAAATATTTATTGTTAAATTATTAAACCATTCAGTCAAGATGAAAAGTTATCCCTACTTCATAATTTTTTCATGGTGGCTATAAAACTACTAGCAGTAATGAAGCATAACTAAAATGATTGATTTTGCCAATCAGTGGGAGTGTACCAGACTTCATGTTATGTAACATGCCTCGCAGGTCATCTGTAAGCTTCATTAATCATATACAACTCATTCATTCACAAGGAAAAATGATGAATTGCTGTCTGTGGAAGCCTAACATTAACCTCACTAATTCCATGGAAGTGCAGGATATATTGTAAGCCTTTTTTTTCTCCCTTTAAACATGTCAGAGACGGTAATCTTTAATCCTGCATGACATTTTAATCCATGTAAGCAGATATTTACATCTCATGGAGCCCCACTGATTTTACTGGCTGATGCCTGCTCACGTCTAATTACAGTATAGTTTTCCTATTGTTGATATGATGATAAATCTGTGTATAAATAAAGAAAGGAGTAGGGACTTCATTTCACCCAATTTCAGCCAACTAAAATTTAGGCCAACAATCAACCCACATAAAATGAATGGAAGGCACTTTAACTTGCTAAATACAGGCAATGAAACTGCTATAGAAGTCATGTTATGTAAAACAGATTGAATGCCACCTTAAAAATAATTAGTTCAGGCTCCAATTAACCTTCTTTTGAAAAACTGTTTCAGAATTTTTCATCACTCATGCCTAGACACTGCCCACCAACACTGCAATTTTTTATTCCTATACTAACAGTGTCTAATATTGTAAAAGTCTCCCCTCTCTTTTAGCATGTACCCATGATATATTTATAGACAGCAACACTATCCTCCACATTTTATTAGGCAAAACAAAGGAAGATTTAAATCTCTTAATCTGTTCTCATGAAATGGGAACTTTTTCCCTTGATTATTCTCAGGACAATCTTAAACACTGGTGGCAAGAAACTTTCACAAGTTCTAGGGGAAGTCTCACAAGAGGCCTATGTGTCTCTGTTTCTACCATAAAGTGCTCTAGGTGACATTTGCTGTTTGTCTTAAAAAAATAGGTACTTGAAAATCATTATGCTGTTGGTGTCCTGAAACAACCACCTCATCGTGCTGAGTTGTCTTGTCATACTTACACTTTATGTCTTTCTGCTTTGCTGCCTTTAGCTTTTTTGCTTGTTTCTTTTCTTCTCCTTAAGACTGTTGTGCTTCGGTTAAAGATTTTTTTATATGTGTTTTGTACATTAATTAGCACAAAATAGTTATGCCTACTCAGCCCTATGGTGCCAGCTATGGTAATAATAACAGCAATCTGAACGCAAACATTTTCGTTCTCTCAAGATAAGCCGTAATAGTGTCAACCTTTTTTCCTCTTCATCTACTGGCACTGTGGAGTTATCACAAGCAATAGCTGTGAGTCATTACAATTACATGCTCTCCCAACCTCTGTGGTACTTAACTCACACTTTAAAGGACATTTCATTTTCCATAGTCCCTAGATAACTAATCCATTCCAGGCTCTGTCTACAATCAGAACACACTGCAAAAAAACAAAACAATTTGCATTCTGAAAGACAAGTACCTCCTTTTTTACTGAATTAAAGATAAAAGTGATTTCACTGGCGTATGTTGTAGGGTTGTTTCTTAATGTGAACAAACCCAGTCTCATTGCAACAATTGGAAAAGAGATTCCTCTTTGCTTTTCTGAAATACACACATGCTCTGAGATCATTTGTTTCCCTATATAAATAAAAGGGAGCTCTGTCTCCAGACCTACACGTGTAAGTATTAGCTTTATCTTATCACCATAACCATTTTTAGATTAATAGTGAAAGGAATTGCTTCTGGTGATCACTCGTGCAGTAGAATGCACATTATATTGTCAACTGACATTTAACAGCATCTAATATGCATTCAGCTGCTACTGGAAATTTCTTATGTAATGCTTTCTAGATTTTGCTTTAATGCACAGATTACAGAAGAGATATGCAATGTATGGAACAGTAATCTCCACAGCAGTTACATTCACTTTGGAAATAAAACATTGACGTTTGCTTACATTTCTTGAGGTGAAGAAATGATCACAGCTAAGATAACAGCTGAACATACAATACTGTCTTTTAACCTTGTCTTTACCTTGAATTGTAGGGAACTAAATGAAATGAATGATATTAGATCTAAAAGTAATTCCATTCAGCTTAATAACTATTGTAGGGAATCACAGTTGCCATCTAAACTTTTTCAATTTTAATGTCCTAGAAACTTTTGAATATCTGATTCGTACAAAGACCCAGTACCAAAATTAAAATTAAGAGGAATCCCAGGGGAAAAAACTTGAGAAGGTATTTATTTGTAATAAACTGAACACTCCTTTCTTAAGCAAATAGACAAATATAATTAATAGATTCACCTTAGATTCAGCATGCCTGGATTTTGAGCCGAGACTCTTCAAAGCACTCTGGGAGATTTAGATGCGTATTGGTTATTGAAATTAAATCCCTTAGACTACTTTGAAAATTCTTAGCCTTGAATTCCTTCAGCTCACGTGGGAGGCTGACTGGTTTCAATTACAAGACGGCCCATACATAAAACAATGCAGGTGAGAGGAAGACTGCAGACAACACATAATCATTATTGATATTAATGAGTTAAAAGCAACTGGACTCATGGACTATATGATGAAACTGAACAATTAGAAAGTGAAGACATAGCTGGATATGTGACATTTGATCCCACTTTCAATGAAAAATCTGTCATAGGACTTCTTTGTTGTATTGTGTTGCTTCCTTAAGGCTTTTGCTTAGGGAACATGTAGAAATTCAGAAGTTTTATCTACTTAAACATAATATCCACTCTTTTTACTGGTTTTGTGTTTTGTTTTTTTTTTTCTGTCTTGTTAGCGCTTACAATATATCACATAGAATGTGTTGTGTTTATGTTAGCTTCTGTCCTGGATTTATTGATGCAATTAGAAACATTTTATCATTAAAATGGATCAGGCTTAAGTAGTTTCAGTTTTGTTTTCTCTTAAGCTAACTGAAATCTAGTATTATAATTAATTAGAAGCAGTTTTGAACTCTATAATTTCACAGCTATAATATTATTAAGTATACATTATATAGGGTATTATATTATTAAAGTATTAAGTATTTATAATATCAATCATAATAATATGTATTATATTATTAATTACATTAATTATTATAGCTATGATAGAAAATAGAAGGATTTTAAAGTTATTTAAACAAAGGACAAGATGACTTTCAGAAAGAATAGACATAGTCTTCAGTGGAATAAGGAGCATACACGCATAAGGAATATAAACTACAAAATCACACACAGGATGGTAATTTATCACACAATTGCAGTACTGCACCCTTTCAATAAAAGTTGGGTTTTAAATAATTATCTCTATATACTCTGCAAAGCCTAACGTTTCTCTGCTGTTACCAATGGCATCTTTATTTAACTTCATTCCTACATTATTGTGTGAACCTGCTACAGTTGTGTGCCATAGAGAAGAACTGTAAGGTATTCCTCATTTTAGGAAATTAATCTCAGGTGCATTACGTTGAAATTTGATTTGGGGGAAGGGAAGGGAGCTTTTTTTAGGAAAGAGTCAGACTGAAAGAAGTTCTTGGGTTATTGATGGTGTGCTGTGCAATGGTCCCAGAGAGTTATATAACTCAAACTGTGAGTTTATTTCATATTTTTTCTCCTATCTTAAGATCTGTTAATCTTTATATCAATTCTATTAGTAGGAAAAAAATGAATATCTAAAACTTCCCATTTTTAATATGGTTTCATGAGTGAAGAGTAGAATAACTTTTCTGAATAATCTTTGAGGAAAACAGTAGAACAACATACAGGAAACAGTAGCAAACCAAAATATTTTCCTGAGTTAAATATTTCTTCTGTTGTCTCAGTATAATTTTGCTTCCTATTGTTTTAGCTTGATGTTGTCAACTTACTATTATTTTATATGAACATGTGTATTCTAAATTTGACTAAGAAATGTATAGATGTAAGATTGCACTTGTACCTACAATCAGAGAGTATAAACTGAGATCTATATGTCTGGTGCTTGATTCACCTTTTTTTTTTCCACAGGTTGTAAGTTATATGTAGGTGTCAAGACCATAATGGTCAGTTAAACACTGTAATTGATTCTTTGCTGATGAGAGGAAGTTTGACAGAAATTCCAGACAGGGAAACATTTTATAACAATCCATGAAGAGTTAAATTAGGCATCTCCTTCTGCCTTTTTGATTTTGGAGGGGTGCTTTTTGTTTACTTTTTCAACAATTAGGGAAATTTTGGCTTCTCTAGAAACCTTTTTCAGAAATATTTATGTTGGAGTTTTGAGGAAAGGGAGATGAAAAAGCCTGTTTTGAAACTTAAAAGGATGAATGCGATGGTGCTCAGGTAAACCTCTCCGAATTCAAATCTTGATGATTTTTTTCCTTCAAAAGGGAACAAGGCCAGCCAAAACAAACGAGAATTTCCTCTTTCATTAACTATGGTATTTCTGAAACATTGAAGAGTACTAATATAATGTCATCACTATTATGAAGTCTTCTGAATAGGAATCTACAAACAATGATAAGGAAGGGCGATACAGAAATCTCACATGTCGAGGAGTTAGGACCGACCTTTCCTCAGAACTACCATTTCAGGGACAAACTGACGTGACCGTCTTCCCTCCAGTGACCTGCTGTTTAGACAGTGAATGAGGTTTATATTATTTTCCCTATTACTAAAATAAGAGTATTTCATATAACTAGCGCTGATCAGATTGATGGCTGTTCTTTGACCAGATCAAAGGGCTGGCTTCTTGGAAGAACAGCTGAATAACAGGAGGAAGTATGTCCATGAAAGAGCTGATCCTGTGATCAGTAGTAGCATTCCTCACCTCAGCCAGAGCTTTGCAGACAGAGGGCTGCCCTGCCACCTCACTTCAGCAAAGATACCTCCACTTTTTCCTCCTTAATTTAACCAAATCTTCCCATTGCAGCATGTCTGTCTTAATTTGTCCCATTTTTATTCCCATGATGAAGTATGTAATAACTTCCAGTATAGAACAATGCGTCCTATTGCAGTATGAGAGCCCAGAACCAGCTGAACCAACACAGATGTTGGACAAACAGTAGCAATTTAATCTCCAAGGTCTTTGAAAAGATTTTCTGCCTGTCTTTTTAAAAAAAAAAATGTTAAGGTGTTTGGCACGAAAGAAAATAGAATGTTTCTTCTGATAATGTCAATTCCTCATTTTGTCATTCAAGTAAACACCCTGACAGCCCTGGTAGCAGTATCTGCTTCTAATTTATCTATTCCCTGGTTCCATTTCTTTGCCTATGCTACTTCTTGCAGACCTTACTAGATCTTTTCTCTTGGGCTTCTGTGACTCTGCTAAAGCCTAAATTAGACTCAGAGAAGCAGTGGTAGAAAGCAAGAAGTATTTTCATTTCTGTGTCATCTGCAGAATTTCTAGAGAATAAATTTCTAGACTAAATACCGATCAGACTAAAAAGTTAATAACACTTATCTTCCTGAATACTTTCTTCTCTTTCTTCTCCCAAGGTATAGGTAGGCAATATTAAATGTAGCTCAGTTGGGTACCCTCACTTTTCTGACACAGCTACTGTTAATCTAACACGAAATGCAGCAATCTCTAGAATAATTTTACATTGGCTGTAGCACAAGCCTTTGTTCTCTATCTTCAAACTAACTGGTTGGTTTCATAATCTTTTATGATTCTCATTGCCTTTAGGAGTCTATACTTGCTTAGCCTCTGCTTAAATGAATTCATTGATCAACATCTCCTGAGATATTACTTCATTCTGAATAAATAAATATTAACCAACTTTTTGACCTGTAGATGGCCTATAGTTTATCTGAATTTACTTCTTGTCTTTGCTATCTCATAAATGATGTTATGATGACGTTAAAATAAAACCTTCAGAAAAAAAAGTAAAAGAGTAAATGGCTATTAACCACTAATTTTTTTGAACATGGGGTACTATGGACAAAAATAGTCCTGCACACTGCAACTGCTTGAGTACACATCAGCTGCTTCTCAGTTTAGTCTTGTTTTCAATACTAAATCTGATTTCCTTCCTCTCCCCCACCCACCCATTCACATTCCTTTCTACTTCAGTTCTGGAATGTGTGGTCTATGGCCAGCTGACAACTTTTTTTAAAAAAAATAAATAAATTTGACGTTATTTAAACAAGGCGTTTTAAAGATCTATGGGTTGTGAGCAGGGAGAGCTGTTGGAATGAACAGACGGTAGCTTGAATGTTTGAACGATTTCTTTTCCCCATTCCACATTTCCCACCTATGTCTTAGTTATGAAACTGGCTGTTGTTGACATTTCAAAGTGCTTTGACAACTTCAGCTAACCTATAATTCCACCAATGAATGGTGGATAATACATGCATATGTTGGGACACACACAGCCCCAATAATATCTGCTTGATTTTAGTCCGTACTAATTTTTCAGATATTTTACACCTGAGTCTTTAAGTTTTATTCTTCTGCTGCTTGACTAATACAAACTGAACTCAGTTATAAGTGGAAAAGTTGAACTTTTTGTCACTAAGGAACAGAATGGACCAATTGTACTCTATCATGAAAGGAAAGTGATGACTCCAGGCAGACATCCTTTCCAAATGAGCTAGGATATGCATCAAGATACAATGCAAACCCTGGATCAAAATTAAGTATTGTAATGCCATTTTTTGTAGTGTAGGAGAAGTTGTAGTTTATACAACAGGTCTTGCAACCAATTACTGAATGATAGAATAAAGCCTGAGAAAGTGAAAGAACAGCTAAAATAAAGCACTGTTGCCTGCTCCTGAAATCACTTAATAGATTTTCAAGTAAGTTTGGGCTAGCTTGCAGACAACATATATAAAAACAGTTTTCAGAAAGTTAAAGGGCAATGGTTTAAATAGAGAGTAATACATTAAAAAAACTCACTAAATTAATCCAACAATCCCCCCAGTTAATTAGTCTCAGTTGTGCAACCCATGTAGAAAGACCTATTGACAGCTATCAATTTGGCCTACCTCAACTGCTGGAAACCTTTAGCTCAGCATCAGAAAAATCCTGGCAACGATTTTGGGAAGCTTAGAAGTCTTGATCCTGCTTCTGCTGAGATCAATGAGAACTTTGAGATGCAAATTGGAAGAAGGATTAACATTAAAATCACAAAATATGTAATAAAAATAATAACTCTTTGATATTCTCTTGCTAGTAAATTGCAAAACACTTAATAAAAACAATGGTCTGTAGGGGAACTAAATCGTATGTATGGAGGGCTATGTGGCAAGATTTCCTAGTAAGCCAGAGATAGACTGCAGCTCTTTCAAGTCCTGATGTGGTGCTTTAATACATTCAACCGTAAAACTTCTGAACGTGTGTCCCTCAAAGTAATTTTCTGGAAAGTATTAAGAAAGCAAAGTAGTTCTATCTTTTATCCTACATTTCTTTAACGAGTGCCTTAACCTATTTCAAGAAAGGCGTAGTGTGGAAGTTCACACATGTAAATTGGCCAATTATTTCTTGGTGAGGCATTTTCCTCATAATATCCTAGAGCAGAATATCACTTCTCTGAAGTCAGTGCATTTATTTAGTTTAGTTTTATATTATTTTATGTGTTAGTGTTAATAGTCCAGATTGGAAAATGGACAGTGGTCTCATATGATTGCATATACTTCCTGTGGTTGATATGGACAGTAGGGACAAGTTGGAGAAGACAACTTAGTCTGACCATTTTGCATTCCAGTTATTCTGCAACTTCATGAACTCCAGTTGGTCAGCAGTCCTAGGTTTCTTTTGGAATAAAATTTATTTTTTTTACACTAAGAGTTAACTGCTTTTAGGTAGTAGCACAAAGCTTTCCTTTTTTCACATCCTGCACAGATTTGAGGAAGCCTAATGCTACTAGATGTAATAGGGAAGAGTAGGGTGAACTGAAATTACAATGGCTACATTTTGATCTTGCTGCTCTTTTGGAAGATATGAGTTCCTTCAAAAGGTTTAACAAACAAACAAAAAGAGTTGAATCCTCTAAAATAACTGGTTTTAATGTAATCTACTCTAAGATGATGATCTGTGTGTGACTACTGAGCTTATGAAGCTACTTAGATGACTTACCCCTGTTTTACTCTACTGCTAATACTGACTGCATTATTAAGTAAACGGGTCAGGAACAGCAGGAATCTGCCTTATCTGACCTGGCGCAGTACTGATGAAGTCTCTGGATGTTTAGTATGGGAGACCATGTGTGTTACAGTACAGTTCATTTATCATTTATTTGTTTAAGTATTATAAACATCCCATGCATTATAAATATCTTCTTTCTTCAGACCAATTTAGATACTTAAAAATCGTTCATTTTGATGAGAAGGAGCAAATAAGGAAAAAGATAGGCAAAGGACAAGCTTTTCTTGTTGATTTACTTCCAGACTCTTATTCCTTGCTGTAAGTGGAGTGACATGGAGCATTTATTTTAATTCCCAACGAGGGCTCTATGAGAACTCACTTCTTTCGTGACGTAGCCTTTTTTCTCCTGTTCTCTAAAATAAATTTCTGGTAACCAGCAGAACAGCAGGCTGCCTTGGGACACAAGACAGATAGGAATTTAAGAGTATTGCTGACTGAATCTTCAATGTTCTAGAGCTGTCTGGGCTTCTCTGTGTTAGTTTTTGGGTAATCCTGTGAAGAAATTCTTACAAACAGGAGCATCATATGTCTCCAGCTTCCATAACCAGCCTGCAGAATTTTGACACTTGACAGCTTCTACGAAAGCATAGTAAAACTCTGAACAGCCCTTGGTAGACTTAAAGAAAATTCTCAGACATGCTGTATGTTTTTGTTCATGTTGGGCAACAGGCTGAAAAAAACCCCAGAAATACAACCCAGTGCTGCTGCAGGGTCAGCACAACTCTGAAGAACAGGGTGCCCTACCTGGGCTATGCTGCCTTTGCCAGTGCAGGCCCTGCCTTTCAACCTAACATTCCTTGAAGACATTTTGCTGTTATGGAGTTTATCCAGTGTCAGGCTGGTATATCAGCAAAATCACCACTGCCTTGACCATTAAGGGGAAAAAGAAAAGTCCTTACGGGGAAGGAAAGAAGCAAAGAGGCCATGCTTTTTTATATTCCTAGGAATTACTCTTTCACATTCCCCCTGCGAAGATTTGTTCATGTTCTGCATTACCATAAAATAATTAAATGATTGACAGTAAGGATGGTAGTGTTAGTGATGGAGATACCCAGACAAAAGGTTTAATTAAGGGGACAGTGTTTTAATAAGATTTCTAGTTCTTCAGTCAGAATGCCTGTTGTGCAAGAGGAGAAATAATACATTGAAGCTTTAACAGTGGTAGACTTTTTGGTTTTTTTCAGTATGATGACAAGAAAATTGGCTTTGAAGCACATTCTGATGCTTAAGCCATTCTCTAGAATATA
Organism: Baryphthengus martii; assembly: GCA_013396935.1. Lineage (NCBI taxonomy): Eukaryota > Metazoa > Chordata > Aves > Coraciiformes > Momotidae > Baryphthengus > Baryphthengus martii. Next base: position 842,250 of record VWZK01017152.1, read on the forward strand.
TGAGAATTTAGATTGAGGGGGAAAATGGAGAGCAGATGAACAGATTATTTTAAAAAGTATTCTTTTTTAAGGTTGACTGCTATTGTAACACGGTTTAGCCATATGACCATTTAAAAGCCTTATCGCCTATGACTAAATTTCAGCTTAATCATGATCAGTATTGACAGCCAAACATGAATTTACTTAGATATCAAATAATTTTAAATGTCAAACAAATCTGTTCTTTATCTAGCATGAGCTGATAAGAAAATACTCCATTCAGAGCAGGTTGAATCACTTGGCTTATTTTAGAGCATACTTTACCATACCATACCAAAACCCTGGCCAGGGGAATCAACTCTTTGGATGAACTTAGGTTCAAACACTGATGGCAGCAACATGCCTTTAAATACCTGTTTGAAATGAGAAAGGATACACTTCCACAGAGAGGGAACTGAAGTCTGCAGCAAAGCTGTAAAATTGTGGCTGAATCTCCGGTAGTTCCAATTGAGATAAGCTTATCTGATGCTCTTGCAGTGGTGGTGAACTTGGCTCTAAAACTGAAAGTACAAGCAAGCTGTTATCTGACTGTTATGTTTCTCAATAATGACTTTTTCAAGCTTTCTCTGAATCTTCCAGATTAGGCCTCATCTAAGCAAAAAAATAATTATTCTCTTTTTGCTAGCACTTGACTTTCTACAAATGATAATTCTGATATTTTGTTGTATAGGTGAGGTGATTTGTTTTGTTTTGGTGGTGGTTTTTTTTGTTTGGTTTTTTTTTTGGTTTTGTTTTTTTTTTTTGTTGTGTGTGTGGTGGTGGTTTAGTTTGTGTTTGGAGGAGGTAGGGGTTTTTGTTGTTTTTTTTTCTTTTTCTTTTTTTTTCTTATCATAAAGACCTGTCTTCCTACTGTATATGGACCAAGTTCACCTACATCCAGGGTTACTTATACCATGGTACCTTTTGGAATGGCATAATGAAATGATTTTTGAAAAACATCTCATACCACTTGCATGACCAATGCTGGAAAACAAGCAAGTATGTGATCCTCCTGTTGAGCCTTAATATAGCTGTGCATCTTCAGCAAAAGATAGCTAGGAGGTTTCTTTCCTGTAATGGAAGAAAACATTGAATGCTACTACTATTTTGTTTTACTTAAAGTGGAGTAAAGGATTAGATCAATTTGGCAGCCATGCTAAGGATTTGCTGTGTGTTGTGGTAACAGCTTAAAAAATTCAAACCGTAAAATATCATGAAAATTGGGATTAATAGGAATTAAAACACATTGGGGAGTGAGGAATGCATTATTAAGTCTCTTTGCCATCTTCACAGATTTCAGGACTGTGTTTCACATGAAAATGAATACCTCATGGATTCCTGTAAGTTTCAATAAATATATTATTATTGATCCAATATAGACATCCTCTTTACAAGAACAGTATTTCAATTAAGTTTATATTTACCAAAGCAGTACTCCTTGTGTTATTTTGGGTTTGTTTTTAATTTGCTTGTCCCCTGACCCTCTTGCTTATTTCCTCTGGCAATAGCTATTCCTAGCCTATAAATGTGCTCTAAATACAGAGGAACTCTACTGTTAACTGATTTCAGAAGTGTAAATCTATGGTAATAAATAGCCTGAAGTCAAGAAAAACTAGATGTTAAACTTTTTTTTTTTTTCTCATGGCTTGTAGTAATAGCAGTTTGATATAACATATACAAACTAGAGGAATTTTTTTTTGGTAAATATTCTTTTTTGTTTTTCCTGTTTCCTAGTGACACAGTTGGAAGCAGGAAACTCTTTCTGAGTTTTGAGCTGCAGTAGTCCAAAGGATATCCTTGTCTCTCTCCACCTCTATAAATAAAGTGGGAGAACTTTTACCCTGCCTTTAAAAATTGGTATGTGTAAATTCTATGTTGTTTACAAGAAGAGTCAGAGCTGTTTGTAACTTTTTGATTTGTTTGCAGCTAATGAGAATTGAAATATTACACACCCAATGTTAGTTTGTGAGGTTTCTGACAAATATCAGATTCCTCCCCAACCACATAAGGACAGAGTTTGATCATCTAATTATTTACTTTAGTTATATAATTCTACCTGCATGGGAAATATCACAGGAAAATCAGATTTTGATTAAAAAGGGAAAACTTAATTTATAATTGAACAATTCTGGGGCCTTATTCATTCCTCTTCCACTTAGCAAATTTTCCAGAATACATCATCTCTTAATGTAACCAAATATTTGCATCGATAGGATGAGCTGAAATAGCATTTGCCTACCTTGTTCAGTAAAGCACAATGAAATGCCTTTATAATAGTCTAATTTTGGTTTAAGCTTTCAGTTTTGGGGGTTTTATTAGAGCAGTTTATTCTGGAACATCTGCTTAATTTCTCAAGCCATTTGCTACAAGCCTGCATCAGATTTAGCAGAAATACATGGTTTTGTGGAGGAGCAGTATCAGCTCATATGTAGCTGCCTGAATATCAGGTTGCCAGTTCCTACAGAAAGATGTTGGAATGGTCAGACAGGAATCACAAGAATAAGAGGAGGATGTATAACTTCATATAAAACTCAAGAAGTTCAACCCGTTTATCTTCTGTATGCTTAAGATATTTTTTTTCCAATCTGTAACAAATAGAGTCTTGAAAATAGATAACTCTGCTACTGATTAAATAAGTAGAACAAAATTCAATGTCTGCAGTTAGAAGCTAAGCAAATTCTTGTAGAGACTAGGTGCAGATTATGTAGAAATGGCAGTAATTAACCTTTACACTGTTTTTAGTAAAGACCACAGTCAGTTTTCCATTACAGGAAATTCATAAATCAAAGTTGAGTATTTTTTTTTTTCTTCTGAATAGTTATTTATATTTTATTTCTATTTAAGATATAATTCATGAAACTCCTAGAGTTTTTCTTATACAGGAGGTCATGCTGTCAGGACACCAATGGAATCCCCGATTACTAATAAGTGTTCTGCTATTTTGGAAAGATTTAGTGGATGAAAGCCTGGTTATGTAAGTTTAGTGGAAATACTGTCACAAATTTAAATTATACCATAAGTTTGAAATACTTTATTTGCCTGGAGGATCTAAATACCCAGTAGACATTTTGGGTCATTAATCTGGATTGTGAATTATTATTCTTGAAATGATGATATAGTCAGGAGATGAAAGCAGAGTTTTACTTCTCTGCAAACAGGGAAGCAGGAGGCTACATTCAGCCATTCTGCTGGCCATAGTTCAGGAGCCGTATGTGATCCAGAACATCCACGCAGTGCGTTTGAGGCAGGAAATGTGAACAGCAGCATCAGCAGATGGAGGTGCCTGATTTTTGCAGTTTCTCTGGAAATGTAGAACTTGTCTGTTACCTCAACATAGCAATTCCCAAGCACAATAGCACTGAGGGTACCATAGGCCGGATATTTCTGCAGTCAAATTTCCATTATTCTTCCTGTTGAGAAGTGACTGTATCTTTCCAGTCAGCATAGACAAGGCTGGGTCCATCAACACTTTGTAACTGCTGTCCCTGGAGGGAATAAGGCTCATGCTGGTACTTAGCCATTGTGCCACCTGCTGTACAGCCACCTGCTGAGGTAAGAAGGAGGAACAAATCTCTGAATCAGAAATCACTAATTTAGGCCATGGACACTGACTTTCATACCTGCAGGGAAGGTTAATTTCACTGGCTTCTGTTGTCAAGATCTATCTAAAGACAGTTAGAGAAGGAGAGGAGAGATTAGAAATTCTACTTGCAGCCTCTTTCATGAAGAGATCTAAAACAGAGAGTAGAAAAGAAGCAAGGAAATTAATGGATATATTCTGAAGGAATTTGTGTTCACAGACAGACCAGTAACTATTTAAACAAAAGAGAACTGAGCAAAAAACCATGTAAACGCTTTACCTTTAACTATCCCCTCCCTGTTTTCTACCTGCTCCCCAGACATGTCAGAAGGAATGCAAAAACCTCCATCCGGCCCTTCTCTGAACATTCCCACTGCCCCAGACACACATACTCATCCACTCTTAATTTTTATTAAGGGCTGAGAATACTTTTAGCCCCTCTTTTTCTGGAAAGAAATGGGGTAACCTTTCCAAAGAAGATGCATGTTAGTAGGCTCTTTCCATCAGGACCGTACTACTTCACTATCTAACAGGCTGTCCCTAAATATCCCAGTCAGATGTTTGTTTTTCCTTCACTTGGTACTTTCACCAGGGATATTTTACCTCATCATGCAGTTGCAAGACAGGAGAAGTAAGAGCTGGGAACCCTCATAGGGATGGAAGATCAGAGTCACCTAAATCCTTTGTCCCTCTTTTTTCTTATCATTTTTTCCCCTCTTTTTTTACCCCTTAAAGATAAGGATGTTCTTCTTTCAAGTGCTTTGTCTTCAGCTTCAGAGCATGTTATGTGATACTGCTCCTATCTTGCAAGTTTTGCTCCTACCAAAGAATGGCTTTGCCTAAGGAGATTTAATTTTTAAAAGGTAAATGGAAGAATAATAGAAGAAAGGAAATTCAAGACATACATTATGATCTACTCCTGTTCACATTGGGAAACATTCAGTCTAGTGGCATCTCTAAAACATTGTCATTACTTTTGACTGCGAAATAAAGTAAAAGCCTACTTCAGAAAAAGAGGTATGTCAGGTATCAAAAAAAGTCTGATACTTACTGCTTCTGGTAGGTATATCATCGTAATAATATTGCAGGAGATTTAGGAGCACCTTTAATTAATGTATTTCTATTCTGTTCACCAGCATACTGTCTAGGAGGTTTAGGCTCTGCAATGCTATTAGATTGGTGAACTTAATGAAGTAAAATCCACAGTGCCAAGGAGGCATCCCGGTTCCTTGAGCGTGGCTTTCTACTTCAAAATCAGATTTGCAGAAATGACTGGTCTGAGTGATGAATCACAAAAGCCAGCTGATCAGAAATATTGAAAAAAAAAGTTGTGTTTTAACTTTTTTAACCTGGTATTTATAATACATTTTGCTTCAGTCTGAAACCAGACTCTTAAGCCCATGCAAAAAAAAACAACAAAAAAACCCCACAAAAAACCAAACCAATCAGAAAAAAAAAACCAAAACACCAGAGCAAAACTGAAAGACAAAAATCACAAATGATGAATAGAAGGTGGAAAGGGGAATAGCACAGTTGTGATATTCTCATCACTTATTCTAGTTGTTAAAGCAAATCATTTTGGATGCAAAAGGCTTATTGTCTGCCTGAGGAAACAAAAACCCACCTTGCACTGAACAGTCTATTTGTTTATATGGGAAACGAAAACAGCCTCTCATGTTAAGGCTCTGTTGCTGGGAATAAAGAGCTAGGTTTCGCTGGACTAAAGGCAGAGGAGCAATTCTGTACTAATTTCTGCCTCCTCAGCTGAGGATAGAGCCTGGGAATGGGGAGACCTATATTAAAGGGGGCTGGGAGATGGTAGTTTGCTTTGTTTCCAGAATGTTGAACTTAAAACTATTCTGATAATATGCATATAACTTCCTTCTAGTCCTCTTTCTTCTTGCAGCAGAAGTAGCTGTATCCCAAGCAAAAACAATGTTTCATCCTGTCAGACTCGGGTGGAAAGGGGAGGGGAAGATAAAACGTGAAAACAATTAAAAATGTTTATTTTCAATAGTGTCTGGCAGTAGTCAGAGTTTTTAAAACTATAAATAAACAAAGGTCATAGTCAACGATGAGAAACACATGCCATACACATGTTTTTGAAAATGTAGATAAAGAAAACAGATAACAAATAGTATTATTTAGATAGCTTTTTACAGGAGACTCATCAAAACTACCACTACAACGTTAGTCATATCAGAGAGCAGATGTACCCCTTGGCCCCGTGAAGAATGTAAAATTAAGGTGTCTTTGTCCTGTTCCTTGTATTACTACTGTAATTTTTGTTTTTTTTAATTGGTCTGAGAACTGGCCTCACTGTGCCTGGAAAAAGCATGATGGGTCCAGAGCTCTGCACCATCCTGTAGATGTTTCTGTAATATATGCAAGATTTTAAATTCCACTCCTGTGTGGAAAGTGGGAAGCTATGTTTGGTGACTAACTAATGCTAAAGCTCTGGCAAGGAGGACAAAACTTAAATTTCTGGAGTTTGAAAGAAGATGAGGGCAACTTAAGGATCGACTCAGACCAGAAAGCTAATAGAAAGCATGGTGGATGGTGGGCAGCCCCTCTCTGTCACTGGGGATGGGTGCAGGGACACGGCTCCAATTATCTGAGCTATTTATGTGCACTTGCTTTTGGCAATCTTGCTTTGGAATGCTGTTTGTAAAAGGTTTCATACTTTTCTATCAAGCTTCTTAAAGGGCCATTATGCATTCACAAAAATCCATATCCATCTGGTAAGGAATGTTTCCTTACTCAATTAACACTGTATGCATACCAATTGCTGCCATTCTGGAGTGTGATTCAGTATTCCAAATGCACTTGCATATTAAGAGAGTAGGTTAGGAAATAGAGTGGGAAACTGGTACATTTTACAAGAAAAGAATAAAGAATAATAGCTTTTTCTCAAGAGCTAGTAGTCTTCATTTGAAAAACAGCCCTCACCAGTTTGTTTTGTGTTAAGTTTAGTGTCTAACACTAGGCAATACCTGTATGACACAGAGCTTTACAAATGAGAAACAGAAATAATTTCAGTTATCATTGCCAGTTATTTTATTTTCCTGAATATTATCCTTATTCAAATAGTGTATTTATGAGTTTATAATTACAGATGTTTAAACTAGTTCTAATATGCTTTATCACACTTTTAGAGAGCTTAGGAAGGATTTTTTTTGTTGTTATTGTGAAATTGTTTTCACAGTAGGCTTTTTGGATATTTGCATTTATGAGTTTTAAGGCAACAGCTACATTCTCAACATCTAGTTCTGATACAATGAGATTCAGATGTATATGGGGCCCTTTAAAAGTGATAATGTTTCGGGGAATCATCTGTGCTATGCTTAACAGCATTTAAGATTCGCAAATACATATGCTTTTTATTTTCTCTGCCAGTAATGCTACTTTTTAAGTGTGTATTTTGTTTAACATTTGCTGCTTTTGCTGTATGTAGTACGGTAGCTACACAGTACTTTTTTTTTTTTTTTTGACACTGAAGGTTTTCCTTTCTAAAAGTGCCAAGATGAATAACATAAGAGGGTATAATGCTTCTTAAAAAATAGGATGCCAACTATTAGAGGCGATGAGTTTTTCTTGATGTTTTTGTGTGAGAAGGCCAAGGCAACAGGAAGGCACAGAAAGTATAAAAGCAGACTCAAGAATTGCTGACAAATCTAAAACACATTGGAAATAGAGGTAGGAAGGTACCTACCTGACAGAAGAGGAGGTTGATTTCTAAATCACCTTTAAGATGAGGAAGACATGAACTCTTCAAAGGAACCTGAAAGAAATAATATGTAATAGTGACTGATACAATTGTGAAGTGAGTTGAAGTGAGAAATTAAATGAAAATGGGAATACACAGATAGAAAATGATAGATGCAACTTTCTGCTTTTAAAGTAACAGAGACAGGAGGAACTTAGAGAAAGATCGAAGTGTGTTAGAATTTAGTTGGACTAAGGGATTATTGATATTAGCAGAATTGTTGCACAGCTGTTAGTGGTAATGGGATTTGTTGGCTTTTCATGTCAGGACTTCCATCAATGGACTTTCTAACTTGGCCACAAAATATGAATCTACTTAAATTCTCTACAAAATTAGTTTAAGCCATGGTATAATTTGTTCTTTTTTTTTTTTAACTCTGTTCATATATAGATTAAAGTTTACATTTAGTCTTTGTAATTTCTTTTCCCTATGTTTTCAACTGGTCATTTAAAAACAAGTCAGTTATTAGACCCACTAGTTATGAATGACGTCTTCTCTATAATAGAACTGTTGGTATCCAGGTGGGATTCCACAAAGCTGAGTGATGAGAACAAAATGTAAGAGATAATGCAACATTTATCTATCTTAAGCATCTATTTTATAACAAGATTCTTTTAAAAATCTTTTTCTCTCGTATTATAAATAGTTATTTTCCCTTTTCTGCAACAAGTCAATGAAACAGCAAGCAGTGAAATACAGGTTAGGTTAATATCTCATTTTAATTCATTGGATGCCTGATAGCAAAGTAACCCAGAAATTTGCTGAATATCCTTACCATTAAGATGATTAAGAAGGAAAATAATAGAGTAATAACTACTTCTATTTCACATAATTCATACATTGTCACAAGATGGTACAGTTACACAAAAAAGGCTTTAATTCATCGGAGTGTCAGCAAGATTGCTGGAGGGCTAGAGCACCTGACACCTAAGGAAGAGAGCAGTGTTTTGTTCTGCCTGGAAAAAAGGAGGCAAAGGGAAGATCTTAATGCTGTCTTCAATTATCTAACAGGTTATTGAAGAGTAGACGGCAGCTAGATCTTTTTTCCAGAGGTACACAGCAAAAGAAAAAGAGGGAATAGATACAATTTACAGCAAGGGAAATTATTTTAAGAGCTAAGATAATTTTTTAAAATCTTTTTGACCATCCTTGCCGCACACTGCAGCAGGGCTGAGAGGCTGTGAAATCCTCATCTGTGTCATGATTCAAAATGTCACTGGACAAGCCCTGAGCAATCATACATACTTTTGAAGTTGGTACTGTTTTAAATGGGGACTTGAACCAGGTGATGTTCAGAGCTATCTTCTGACACAAATCATTCTGGCATTCTCTGTGCTTCAAACTTAAGCTCCATAAACAGCTACTATAAAGTGTATTTAAATTTAATTAATCAAGTTGGACAAGTAGGTATTGCTTTTGCTATTTATGATCCTTGTCGTCTCCCTGACTCTAGAATATCCACTTACCATTTTATGTCTCTTCTGCAATAGAGTACCTAAACTGCCACCTGTAGAAGCACAAATGAGGGTATTAAGTGAGCTCCACAAATCAGGAAGGTGTGAAAAAGACTCATTTGACCTCCTTTATGCAGAGAGATGACAGAAAGAAAAAGCATTTTTGTATGACTGGAAAACAAAACTCGAAATAGCTCTTGACGCAAAACCCCCTCAGTTTTCAGGGTGCTAGTTTTTCCTGTGGTTGCTTTCCTCTCCCTCATTCTCTGATACAAGGCATACTGTTAAGTCAGTCAGAATTCTCATGTGTCTTAGGAATGAACAACACTGAGAAACACAGGCATATGTATATTAACATCCAAAAATACTTCTTTCCAGTGCATCTTAGAACCATACGTGAGGGAAAGGGAGGAGCTCTCCCAAAAGCCCTGCATTCCTGCAGGAATAGATGCCTGGATCTGTGGGAGAAAAGGCAGCTGTCATCCGCTCTGTACTTTCTGCTCTGCCTTCTACAGGACAACATTTCAATTTTCAGTGCAGTTTTGCAGCATGAAATTTACCTCATGTGAGACCTCAGAAAGTACAATGTTAAAAAAACAAAAGCTGCTGCTTCTTTGGCTGACCATGCAAAAGTGTTACTCTTCTCTACCCTTCAAGTAAACAAAGCTGCATGAAGGGATGAAGACTGGAACATTACAAATATGTACCAGTAATAGCATTTCTGAACAATTTCAGTCTGTTCTCTGATGCAGTTGAGCGACTTGGTAACAGTTGGGGTTGCACTTGGTGGTCATCAGAAGTTTCGACTGACATATACTTCTATATAGGCATGATTTTTTTTGGTGGAGAAGGCAAGTTTATACTATTTGGCATTAACTCCGAAGTATTCATTGGAAGAACTTGGCTCAGAGCTCAGAAACAGTTAACGCTAGTGTTTTTCCTTCAAATATTATTTGTTGATAGTTTTGTGATAGTTATTCCACTCTCCACTGATAGCTTATTATTATTTGTACAAATGCAGAGCTATATTCTCAGTTTCTAACAGAATTTTGCATTGGTCTCTGCTCTGCTACAGAACAAAGTAAGTTGGTTGTTTTTTTTAATAAGAGGTCTAACTTCAAGGACCTCCTTATTTCAATTAAAAATTCAATGCAACTTTTTGGAAACCTGTCACCCTGCAAGGACAGAAATGTTCAAACCCATTCTGATTTCAGATACAATACTGTATTTATAAATGTGAATATGATACAAAATGTAAGTGGAGGTAAAACAGTGCAATGATATTTGAGGGTTGCTGACATTATAATTTAACATAAAACCACCAGAGGTGTTCCTGATTGTGCTGATGCAGAATAGCAGAAATGCAAATCCTGTTTTGTCCGTTCTTTCTAACACAGCATTGTTCCCTGGGTACACTATTCCCTACTTTGATTACTCCAGATCTAAATGACTCAGTTTCCGCATTTCCTTAAAAGATTACTCAGTCTGTTAAGAAGGTTCAGGAACATTTTGCTGAGAGTCTGTTTCTGCACTCAGTTTTATCCAAGTAATTCTAGTGATCGGTAAAAACTCTGAACAACTTCATAATTTTTATTTTTTTTTTTAATGTATATCATTAGTGCCATATATGAGTTCTTTATGGACCAGGACTATTCCACCTCTAATACCTTTTAGCTCACTATGTGTGAAGTTAAAAATTATTTGGTGCTTTCCACACTGCATATTTTTATCCATTCTCCTTTTTTTCCTCTATCATCTTTCAAATAATGTATAATGTCTTTCACAGAATTCTGAGCATCCCAGTGGAAACGTGCTCTGGATTATTTTTCTCCCAGTTACCTTACTCATCCTTTTTTGTAGGCCAAATCTCTTCTAGGCTTGTTGTTTGGCTTTTTTTTTTTTCTTTTTAAATTGTTTCATTGCAAAGGCTTACAGATATAACATGATGCTATGCTGATGAAATGAGCAGCATGAGATATAGTCATGATGGCATAACAGCATTGGGATACTGAGGCACTGGACGAAATGTGGTGAATGATTCCTTGTTTCACTACCGACAATAAAGGGTCAATATTCAAGGAATTAGAGGGCTGATGGGGTGCCAACTTCTGGATAAGAAATAAAACAAAAGCCCTGAGCAAAACCAGTTTGTGGTTATTCAAGTTTCCATGGCTCTGTTCCAATACTAACATACAATTTTGAAATCCTGACAAAATTCAAATTGACTTATTTACATTCTGCCTCCCCATATTTCCTATTATTGTATAACACGTTCTCGTTACTTAATTGCTGTGTAATGTCCTGTGATGCTAAGCAGGTGCTGCTGCTGTTTTGTGCTTGGGAACATGATCTAAACGTAATGTAAACCTGTAGTTTAATGAATCACCTGTATCTCTAACCTTTGATTTCTTTTGATATTGTTCATATTAATTCAGGCTCACACCATTTTAGGATTATCTTCCTGAATTTGTTTACATTTCTTTTAATGCTTGCATACTCAGCCACAAGATAAAATTTCCCTCTCGGGTACTGTTGTAAGGTCATGATGTATGCATACATGGGCAGACCTACTAAACATCCTTAATGCTTTTGGTGCACAGCCATAAAAATACAAAGAAAATAGTCACATACAGCAATTTTCTTACTTCCCCGATGTAAGAAAATTTATTTTTCACTTCTATGATTTAATCAAATAACTAAAGCAAAAATTTAACTGTAAATAAACTATTAAAAGTAGAAAGTATTTCATGTTTCCAGTAAATCTCTGGTCTGGCTTCTGTCTGCCAGAAAGTTATGTGAGCAGGACTTGGCATTCCAAGACCCATTAAGTCTTTAAGTTCTCCTGGTTCACTCTGTGGGCAAAAGGAGACCAGCACACATCACATTTTAGTTGCTGACCAAACCAACAAAGAAAAGTGTAAGGAGAGATATCTTCAAGTGCGTTCCTTCTAATATATGTGTAAAATAATGTTGGGCTAGATTTAAAAAGATTAAGAGAAGTTGAAGGATCCAACGTCAACTATATACATAAAAAAATTCTCATTGAGTTCTATTTAACAGCATACACCCCTAATTCTGCAAATATCTTTGGCTTTAATACACACTATAAACTCATAATTCTCTTTCTGTGCACACCAAAACCCAGCTAAGGAGCTCATGCCATATCATAAGGTATGTGCTGTGTAAGCATCCAAAGGCACTCAAGCTGTAGGCACACAATTTGTCTAAAACTGGCAGTTTTGGAACCCCAGCATATTGCAATGTTGGCTGTTCTTCAATTTGCAGTTCCACAATTCTTTTTTTCTTGCATTCTTACATGGGAATCTGGGATTTTGCTGCCGTCCCAAGTCATGGGAAATTCAATTGTTTGTATATCGTAAGTGAGCTGAAGTTGCACCTTACAAAGTCTGGGAAGAGTTAGCTAGCGCTGACACTAAATGTACTACGGTGCTGGGTAGTGACAACTGAAGCAGTACCAAGCTCTGTAAGTGCTCAGGTCCTTTTTTTCATTTGGACCTTTTTAGACTGTGCGATCTCAGAGCAGGAATCATCATCTGTGCTTGTAAATCATCTTAAAAATTTGACTTGCTTCATATGCGAAGGTGACAGTGAAGGAGGGGAAAGATGATTGATATTTTTGTTTCTTTATTTGTAATAAAACAAGGAAGAAAAAAAAGGATCAGATGCATTGGGAAGAGCAGAGGAAACCCTTTATTTTTCACCTCTAATATTTTATCTCCTCCTCTACCTTTACTGTAGGGTTTGACAGCTTAAATGTGACTGTAAACCTTCTTGTTTTCTAACAATATTTTAAAAAAAACGTTTTCAGGATCAGTGAGTTAGAAAAAATGTTAACATTCTATGAGCATGTATTTAGGACTGCGTTCGACTGAAAAATTCCATTCCTTCTCAGCATGGTTAACACCGAATGAAATCTATGCTATGAGTTAATAAATGCGTATTCTGCACTTGTGCTTTCAAAACCAGTATGGATTAGACAGAATTTTTCAAAGCTTAAAAAGCATTGGCAAATTAAAATTCTACATAGAGCTGCTTTATCATAAAGAACAGCATGCAACCGTTACAATGCTGAGTGGTCTCATGTAACACAGTTCATTTTGCTGTCTGCCAGTAAGCCTTACACAACTTTGCTTTTAAAAATAAAAGAACCAAGTCTGTAATATTTATGATTCTTTAAATCAACAACTGTACAGAAAAAGATTGTTCCTAAGGAAGTTCCTATTAGCCTGGAATTTCACAAGGGCACTAACCCTTCTATCACTTATTAATAACCTGAGTGCCTAAAGGCTCCAGTTAGGTATCAGAACGCAGTGATAACAGGCATTGTAAGTGTGCAAGACAAATCTTCCCTGAGGGACTATAATAAGATATTGTTTTTAAAAAAATAGTCATTCCTAAAATAGCTTTACAGCCATGGCAGACTAAGTTTGGCCTAGATCCTGCAATGAAAATGTGTTGTGAGTCTCCATTAAGTAAGAGAAGGCAAGGAACATTCTCTTTCTATAAAAGCCCATTAAAAATGGAAGTCCCTGCTACAAATTGGATTTTTTCTGTATCAGCAAAAAAACAGGATAGCTTGCAGTTGATGCTGAAAGTGCACCCTAAGAGTTACTAACCATGCCACAAAATACTATTGAGGCTTCTCCAAAGCCACACACTACCATAAACAACCCACAAATACAAGCAGAAGAGAAAGAAATCTGCTGTTTGACCTGGATGGTGAAACAGTCTTTGACTAGTGATGAAACCTTTGATTTAGGTGATGTGCACAGCATTATCTGAGGTGTCTGCAGTCAACTAACTGCACAGCCTTCCCTGTGGCAGCGGCTGGTGCACACAGCTGGTTGAGGGACTGTCCTGTCTCTTGGTCTACCCTGACCTTTGCCTACGGCCTGACGCTCCTTTCCCATCACCATAGATGCGAACAGCACTTTCTCAAGAGCAGATGGCTATTTTTAAAACTAGGTTCCCAGATCGTGTAATTTTTTTCCAGCTCCTGCTTTCCCAACCTGTGCCTAGGCTGGCTGCACCCGCTTTGCACCGCAGCTCATCCTTGGCGCGTCTGCCTGCCCTCCTCCCCCAAATTGCACGACACCCAACGCGGGCTGAAAGCGCCGCGGTTCAGCACAGGTAGAAGCCGCGCAGGGAACGCCCCGCGGTCGCGGCTGCCGGCGGGACGCGGGGACGGCCCCAGCCCCTACGGTGAGGCCGGTCCCGGTGAG
>VWZK01017152.1:860253-891498 GCA_013396935.1 Baryphthengus martii
AAAGCCAGTTTCTTATGAAAGAAACACCTAACATAAAGCGAACTGGCATAAAATACACATAAGACTTGGAAGGTCTGGGATGGATGGTTAGGGAAGAGAAAAACACTAGAGATGAAAAGACTTCAGATATTACAACATATCAAAGAAGATTAGATTTACAGACTCAACTAGAGTGCCTATAAAAAAGCATAACTGAAAATATTTCATTTTTCTTTATGTTATTTCTGTTGAGGGAATATCTGCTTCTGAATTATTTTGTATACTTGTCAGTAGCAGGAAGTACTATGACCACTTCCAAATTATGACTTTCTTTGGATGAAAGCAATGCATTGGCATTACTGGAAATTTTAACATGAGAGAGTGAAAAAATTTTGAAAGAAAATAGAACTGTCTCTTCAAATAATGTCCAAAATACAATAAAGTCTGCTTTAATAATTACCAGATGAACTTTTTAAAGTTATACAAATCATGCTGAAACTTCTTTCTCTCTTCGTTATTAATCTGTAAAGGTGATAAGTGAAACATTGCCGTATATCGTCATGGTGCTTTTAAGTCTTCAGTGTAATTTGCTTTGAGGAAAGCAGTGTATGCAAGAGAATGGGATGAGAATGTTTTGAAACAAAAGTATTTTACGGTATTGAACAAGTCATTAATTTAGTAGTTTCATGTAGAAACTAAGTCCTTCTTTTGCTGCATACTGAGAAATTTGCAGTATTGCGGTCTTATGCTTAATTCATTCCAGGGGTAAGTATAAACTAGTGTGGGTAGATAGGGGAATGGTAATGCATGAAGGGAGTTTTATCATATAAATGTATATCTGATACCTGTGGAGAAGTCCTAAATGAAGTTGGGGTTTTATGATACGATGTAATTTGTTAGTTGGTTAGCTACTGACCTTGTTTGCCTTAAGCAGGAAGAGATTTAGTATATGTCAGTGGCTTTTTTTCTTTTTTTTTTTTTCTTTTTTTGTCATTGGCCTAATACTCATAAAACCTATTTAACTATCAGAACATATGTACAACAGAAATTGGTTTCTAAAGTGTAGGTATTGTCATCTGTTGCAGTGAGGCAGTGGCCAGGGAGGAGATGATTTATAGATGTGGAATTTGCTTTTGTAGGAAGCTTCATGAATTGCTTCCCCTTGGACCAAAGTACTGTCTGGCCTTAAAATGGGCTGTTCTTTAAAGATTGGAAAGTGTAGCTCTGTTCTTTTTTTCTGTGTATGTATTTGTTTGGTTTTTTTTTTCATGTGTGTGTGTGTTCTCAAAATACGTTTTTCTTTCCTTGTTCCCTTCTAAGTGTCTTGGCAGCATTATAAGATGTGAAGAGATGGGACAGACGATGTGGTGGAAAGAGAGGTGGAGAATGGGAAAAGACTTTCTTAAAACAGGCTTGAGTAGCCAGAAGGAAAAGATCTGAAGAATATTATTAAGATGAATTTCCAAGGTTTAATATTACATACATTCTCCTTTTTCTACGTCTTCAGAGGTTTAAAATCACAAATCTTGTTTAATTGTTTAATGCTCTACAACAGGGTCATATTAACCCCTGTGAGTCTGGAAGCTCATTTATTCCTTTGCTATTAATACAGACTCAGAAAGTTTGTGGGCAGAAATAGCCAGGGTAACCCTGCTTTCATGTGCAGTGTTTCTCCCCATTTGGGACTCTCTGTCATCACAAATTTTGCAGTTGTTGGATCCCGCCATGTTCTACATAATCCATCCCTATTTTCCTTCCTGCTGTCTTTTGTCCTGTTTTTATAGTACAGAGGCTGACATAAATCTGAAAGTTAAAGGGCAGAGCATCTCTACTAAGGCAGAGGGTCTGCTCTAAGAGCCAGTAGGAAACACATTAATATATGTGCAGTTTACAAACTTCTTTCATGCACATCTGAGTCAGAACTTTGTGCCAGTTTGGTTTTCACTACTTAGTAATATGTGTGCATGTTTCAAGAATCCCTGTTTATGCTATTTGACTTAGATTTTTGAGGATAAAGTGCTGGTAGCTTTCTCAGCTTCCTCGCTTCCACCTTACTGATAGAATATCCAAACCTTCACAGCAGTAAAAGCATACAAAAATTGAAAGGGTTGGGAATGTGCTTCTCTAATCAAATATGTTTCATTTTACAAGTTTACTGTCTAGTTCTAGACTTCCCAAATGTAATTTGGCTAAGACCTCTGCATTATTTGTAATATTAACAGTTTTTTTCCGTCTACTTTGGCAATTATGCAATACAAGGAACACACAGTTCAGGCTTGGTTCTTATTTTTGCGGCAACATACCATTCTTTACCCTTCTCTTAAAATCAGTTCCAACTGTGTTTTCATGCCTGGGAATGATTTTGGAGTACTCTGAAGGTATGGTTAGTCAGATGAAATCTCTGCTTTTGCAATTTCTAGTATAGTTTTACAGACTTGTTGACAGTTTATTTTTCTGTACTTAGTTGGATATAATCTTATCTGAACAGTAGATGTCAAATGTATAAACTGTTCTGCCAATAAAGTAAGCACACAGTGGTTTGAGTATTATGCTCATAGACCTATACATCTTTGCAAAACCCTGAGATTTATTCATAGAGCGTAGAGAGTTTAGATTTGCTGATAGCTGTGCATAAGTAAGCAAATTCTATTAAACTTGTATTTTAAACTTTCCTTTGGTGAGTGGCTGTCTTCTGAAATGGCTATTCATCAAAACTCATGAAGGTATGAAGGCACTGGAATGCTTTTTCAACAGATGTACTATAGGCTTTGTATAATACAATATTAAGTTTAATGGATTTTCTATTTTGTTAAGGTATCATTATGGTTTTTGAGTAACCTGGTAAGGCAAGGCCTCCAAATTCCAGATTATGGACATTTATGATTCACTTTGTTTATTGAAGAATTACTGTGATTTCTTCCTTCTAATAGCAATCAAGGTGATGTCTCCCCATAAAAACCTTTATGTTATGGGATAGGCTGTTTCAGAGAGCACATGCTTTATAGAGGAAAGTATATCTTGGGAGGGTAAAGGTCTTATGTGTCCTGTAACTTGAGAAAAGAACAAACTACATCATAGAATGGAAAATACGGTTAAAACTGGTAGTAATCACATCAGGCCTGGAGAATTTGAAGAAAAACATAGATTTAATAAAATAATTGAATACTTAACATTACTATATATATTAGTAGTTCCCTGGCAACAGTCACTTCAGTATCTTCATTACAAATTAATGTGCATGGTATCAATTTCTTTAAGAGCAAAAAGGTGGAAGAAGAGCTTAACATGTTTCTAAGCAACAGGAGGTTTTATAGAAATTTCAGAGAAAGTACGGTGAAATGTTAGGCAAGTTTCATCTGATGGAATGTGCTAACAACCTGATGCAACAGGTAACTTACCAGTATTTAAAAGAGAAGTAGAAGAAAAATAAAAAATACCACCACTTTTGAGAAATTAAATTTATCAGTACTTTTAGGTAACTGAATTTTTACACTTTAGCATGTGACCTATCAAGAGATCTTTGCATGCTAAGAAAAATGCTTGATTCTCTGTCTTCCATTGGTCATTTTCTGTGCTTAGATCAATCTGCTGTTATTCCTGGAACAGCACTTTCTTTTTTATTATTAATTCATTGATACTTCTGTCCGTTTTCTTTTCTTCTCATCTACATCTTTTTGTTCACTGCTTACGTGTAGTGCACACTTTACTGCAAATACATTTCTAAAAAAAAAAGTAAAAAAGCCTATCTCTCTCCTCATGAGCTCTGCTCTTACCTCCTCTGGTGTGCTCCACTTCTTTGACCTCCTCTGCACTTTCACTGCTGTGTGCCGCAGCCTCTGCTTGCAGTTCACAGTTCAATTCTTTAGTCTTCTATGACTTTTGAGTTCCTTCTCCTTTTCTGAAATCCTCCATTATGTCTTCCCTCATCACTTTTCATCCGTTACTCATTTTATCCTTCTCTTCTGAACTTACTGAGTGGAACTGAAATGAGTGAGGATATGGGTCCTTGGAGAGATCTGAATTATGTCCTAGAGTTCAGCGGTGCCTAGAATTGAGGCCAGGCAGATAGACTTGATCCCATTACACAACCTACACACAGGAAAAATGTTTGAATCTCTAGTTCTGCCTCCTTACAGAGTTTATCATTAAAACTACAGCCAGCAGAATAAAGAAGTCTGTATGGGGTTGTGTCGAGCAGTGATTGTATATTGACCTACCAAACATGTTGCTGATGATCAGAGGGAACAGTCACAATGATGAGATTTGTTTTCCATACTCAGTATTGTGTATTGCTTAGAAAGGAATAGAAAAAGCAAATAATTAATAGCGATAAAGATGAAATTTTAATGTGTGCTGTTATTCTCATTGCAGTTCTTGAGCCAGAAAACTAAGCTTTTCAATATGTAAGCAAATCTAAGCTTAAGGGACTAAATTTCTTCCTCCTGGTATTGTTCACATGTAAAGTTTATCATGTAGCTCTATCTTAATCAAGTTAATGAACTATTCTCAGCTATGGCTGTAGCAGATGACAAATCCATACTGATTTTGAAAAAGCCACAAATTTCCATCTATACTACATATGGGATGTAGGAAAGGAAACACAGTCAAAATGCACAAAGCAAAGCGTGCTTTCCATTGAAAGAAAACGATATGTTATTCCCTCGGTAATGAATATCATAATTCTAAGGCTTTTGTGATGGACGCATATTTTGTGAATTGTATTGTACCAACATTTTCATAATTAAACTTATGTATTTCTAGAGTCCCTGATTGAGTCATACATAACCTCACCTATAGCAAGGTAATTTTCTGTAGAATGAGAATGGTAAAATCCTGTCATATTATGCATCAGGTGACTCTCTAAAATATGACATCATGATTGTTTAAAGGAATTTGGATTACGCAATGATCAGAAAACAGAGTAAAGTTGTTACGACAACAGATATTCAAGTAGCCGTTGAACTACTGGTGCATGTGAGAATAATATCTGTAGTTGTTTCTTTATGGGGAATTTTTCTTCCATGTTTGGTAACAACAGGCTCTCAGAAAGTTCATTTGCTCTTTCACTTGGTTATATCGTATAGGAGACTTGTGGAGGGAAGTTCCGTACTTTTTTCCTTTAATGTAAGACTTTGGGTAAGAATATGTGTCTATCCAGTGTGAGCAAGAAGCCGACTTTAAGGTTGTTCGGTTGTTTTTTTTCTGATAATCATGCTTTCTTTTGATTTCCTTTTATTTCTGTGGCAACAGTGCTGATAGGGTCACATTAAGTTCTTAGGATTTGAGGACTGGCTTTTTGTGGACCTTAAGTATACCTGAGCATGAGCAGAGGAGAGCATTTGAGATATGAGCATCAGAAAATGATGCGGTGTTGATCACAGATGTTTGGTATTTATCAATTTGTATGATTTAGCATGTGTATTAAGTGAATGCCAGCTGCTGCTGTTAAATAAAGGCTTACCTAGCATATTTATATCCTTGATAGTCTTTGTGGAGCTATGGCAGATATTCTAGTGCTGATGTCTTTAGCTTAAACAGAAAAATAAATGGGATTCGTAGAAAAAAGGAAAGTAATTTTTCTAATGCATTTTTTTATCTTTCCTTTTACTTCTATAATAAAAGGATGACTAATGAAATTTCTAACACTTAAAGTGTGGAAAAAACCCCCAACATTGATGCTCATTTATTGTTGTACTATTCATAAATCTCTCCACTTCCTGTACAATTACATGTTATAAATAACAATGTAAAGAGTCGACAATATAGATTGATGAAGTAAAAAATAACCATAAGAGCTAAATAAATGTAATAAATTATAATATTCTACATTTAGAGAAAATTAAGTTCCTGCTTTAAGGTACTTAATACCAATTATCCTTATAAACCTGTTTCTACTAAACTCTTCTTTCTGAAACAATTCTCATTAATTAATTTGTGTCTATATTTAATAACAAGTCCATTAGGAGATTGGTCCATAAAATGGTCTTCATAGAAATTTTACACAGTTAAACAGTAAATTGCTGACTAAGGCAACATCATTTTTGAATAAATAATACAGCATTAATTCTAATTGGACAAAATGGCTTTAAATTAAAATATCGTCCGTATTTTTTCATGTATTGTTAATAAGACAAAGGGAGTTGGATGCCTGAATCTCCCTATATTTAAATGCTATTTAAGCTTTTATTTTCTATAGGTATCTTTGAAGAACTCAGTCAACTGTTTGGTATCATTATTATGGCTACTTTACAAATGGAATACTTGGTTACCAAGCAATTTGGTAATGAAGAAGGATTAGATGTCAAGCCCCAGCTTGGAATAGATTAGAGCAAATAATTTTTTAATGCTAGGTTTTCAGAATATTGCTTTAGCTGAGGCAGAGTGGTTGTTTTAAACAAATAAAATCCCTCAAGTAATCATTTATTAAATAGCACTGAAATAAAGTCATGTATGTTGTTTTTTTTCCCTCTGAAAGTAGCTGTCAGAATGGTAGTATTGAATTATCTGTTGAGCCATTGGTTCCATA
Organism: Baryphthengus martii; assembly: GCA_013396935.1. Classification (NCBI taxonomy): domain Eukaryota; kingdom Metazoa; phylum Chordata; class Aves; order Coraciiformes; family Momotidae; genus Baryphthengus; species Baryphthengus martii. The sequence goes on from VWZK01017152.1 coordinate 866,759, forward strand.
TGATTAGTTAGTCCGTAAGCGTTTTCTGTTGGCTAGTGTTTCCTTTTTGAAACTGGAATAGCTAATAAAGCTTTGGAAGAAGCTTTAGGCTGAAGCATGGGAACAGTCTGGCTTCTCATCTGTTTTTTACTTGGTGCTTTGCTGTTTTGTATGAATTTTCAGTTACTAATATCACTTTGGAATCTGTAAACATTTTTTAAATCCATGTATCATATTTTTATGGTTTACACAGCTTTTAATTTTCTGCAGTCTGGACCATCAATAAAAATATGAGTGGCTGTCCTGGACCAGACGGAACAGCCATTATATAGCCCAGTACCATGTCTCCGGTTTAAAAGCAAGTGCCTAGGGTGGAGTAGCAGTGTGATACTTCCCACAAGAATCTTCTAGTCTCTGTCCCAACTAAGAGTTGTAGTTCCTGCACATTTAATTTATGAAAAGGGACTATTTTTCCCTAGCTCAGCCTGGCCCCTCCCGGAACCTATGCCAGCTACCTACATTTGGAGCATCCCATGGCAAGAAGTACCACAGATCAACTTCGTGCTGGTGAGGGATGTCCTCCTTTTGTTTATTTCTGACTTTCAGGAGTTCAGAACTCTTAATTTGTTCTAGTCAGAGCTGACACAATTATCAAACTCAGAGGAATGGACCAGGTTCTGTCTTCAATTGTAGAACCTGTCTCTGCATTTCTTTTGTTATTGTTAGTCACTGTCAGTAAGCTGAAAGGCAAGGACTGATGAAATTTCAAGTAAAATTAATTTACACTATTAATAGTATGTTTTCTTATATGTAATCAACATTATGTTTAACTTTATGAAAAGAGAGCAGCGATAAAACTTTTTTTCTAACCAAAATCATTATATTAAACTCAATCTGTGGGGAAATGCATTTGTCTTGTAGAGGAAAAAAAAAAAGGAAACTCTACTCCTGTTTTTAACGTTTTGAATTAATGAAAAATGAACAAAAGCTTGAAGCCAGCTTTCTCATTGGTTGGCCTCGTTTTCTGGTGGCAGACTGATAGATTTTCCTGCTTTCTTCTGTACTCCTGAACAATAAGTGTATCTTCAATTTTCTCTGTGTGTTGAGACCAATATTTTGTGCTTCATTTAGTTGTTGGCACAGTGGAAAGGAGAGAGAAAACCTGACTGAGAAAAAAAATATTAAATTGCAATAACAGTATGGCAGTGAAAAAAAGGTTTTGAAGGAGGTAAATGGCTTTAAAAAGTACAGAGTACTGGTCGATTAGTCCTCTTCTTTTTTCTTTTTTTCTTTTTTTTTTTTTCCATTTAAAATTAATTTTGATTGGTATTGATACTAGCAATGTATTTGTTCAGAAAGACTCCGACGTCACTCCTGACTTATAGCCACTTCGGTTCAGTTAAACTTAGTTTTGCCTTTCTGGGTATTCTTTAGTTCAAAACTCTAAGCTTTATAAACATGCTAGTAATAGTTTAGTAGACTTTTTTGTGACTTACTGAGTATGAGTCACCACTCTATTCATCTGAGACTGGAAGAAAATGGGTAAAAGGAACTAGAAGGGACAAATTGGTATTTTGAGCTTGAATTTTTTTGACTGGGGGGAAATGTAAAAATATTGACAATGTTATTTTAAACTGGATTGCTCTTTGAAGCCGAACTAGAAGTCTTTTTGTAATGGTCCCTCCTTGAGATAGTCTCTCCACATTGTCTCTGTGGGACATATATGAGGCTGGTGCTCCCTGAACGTCTATTGTTTTGTGTAGTCTGGACAAAACCTGTGCTTTATTCCTGTCTCAGCGTAGGGCAGGCTGCTATGCTTTCTCCTTTTGTTTATTTGTTCTGCACTGTTTTCCTCATTTTCTGCCATGCTGCTGATTTCTCTTTTTGATGTGTTTTTTTAGGGGTGTGTTTTGGTTTTGTTGTTTGTGTTTGGGATTTTTTTGTTCTGCTTTTTTTTTTTTTCACCACATAAATTATGGGAGCCACTTTCCAGGAACTGACCAACAAGAGTTCTTTCCTTGAGCCGTTTGTGGGAAAGCCTTTAATGCTATTGACCGTTCAGGATGCCTAATGTCTGCCAGATTGACCCTGAAAGAGGAGGTAACTAGAGACAGAGTTATAAGATACTTGCACCCAATCAACTGAATTGGTACTTCTTACAGTAGGGCAATATGTCTGAAATTCAGATCACTTCTTCCCTGTATTGATCTATGTGGCTTGAAGATTAACAAAACATGCAGAGGAGATCCTGCTCAGTCTTCAGAGACAGATCTGCTCTGCCACGCACATTCTACATGTCTGGAGAAACGTGTCCAGCGAGTCATAGTTGAAGCTTCAAATGGTGATTTTTGTCTGGTTTTGCACTACATTGTAATAGATGTTATTCTGCAGAAAAACGACACGTTGGTCAGTGAACAAATTCTGTTTTATTAAGGTTAGTTTGCTAGTGCTTAGAAGAATAATGGATAGGGGGTGAGGGCAATAATGAGAGTTGATATCACAGAATCACAGATCTTGATCTTATGGATACTCCCTCAACTATCCTAGTCTTTTCCTCCTCTACTTTTCTGTGATTTGCTGTGATTAAGAAAATAATTCCTATAAAATTAAGAAAAAACCCAATATTGGTGGAAAAAGGTATGTGGAACGTTTTAATCTGAGCTAGGCTCCTATTATCTTCAGGAGTGATACTCTGGAGGTATGGTACACCCTGTGAAAATGACAGCTCAGCAGTAGTCAGCATGAGTAACATAACAAAATCTCTTGTTCCCACTGCATGAGATCTCAGTAGTGGATCTGCATGTTGGACTCTTCATACGGTTCTGGTTCTTCCGTATCGAAAATGGCATAACAGGACAAGAAAAGGTACAGAAATGTGCACTTATGGAAGAGCTTTTGTGTGAGAAATGATGAATAGCTGAGGGAGTTTTATCCTGGAAACCTCTATGATATGTTACAAGTGAATAGAGAAGGTTGTTCACTCTTCTCCATAGCACAGGACTTAGGAGGCAATAAATTATTGTATTGCAATTTCATAAGATGTAAAAAGCAGGCTAGCTGGAGAGCTTCTTGTTGTAGTTCTTCTATTCATGTATCTTCCCTTGACCACTGTCAAACACAGGGCTGTGAGTTAAATAGACTTCTGTCTGACCTGCTTCTGATGATTTGTTGCTGTTCAGTATATTTATTCATGATCCAAATGGAAAATATAAAGTTCTCTGAAGACAGAGTTGGGAGGAATGATTACAGCCTGGGCAGCTCTGCAGAGCAACCGAGATCACTTGGCAAGCTAGATTCGGTAGATCAATGTTCATTTTAACATGGCCAAGAACATTGTCATATATCCAGAACAAAGGCACTTGCACTTGCGTGTTCCAGAAAACAGTTCCAAAATTGTGTCACTGAAAAGGAGTTAATTATAATAGTACAAAATCAGTTAAACATCTGTTCCTGGTGTGATATTACTAAAAGTGCACTGATAATATCACCTTGGATCCAAAAGCAAAGACTAAAAAGCAGAATTAAGGAATAAATATTACTTTTGTTTGCTGCTAGTGAGAAAAAGATGACTAGAAAAAATTATAGATATATTTTAAAATTTCAAGGATAGTTTAAGGACTAGAAAAATGTGGTGTATCCTTAAATGTGTTCTCATATATCTCTCTTATTTGTTTGAGGTTGAGGTTATTTGATCATGTCCCATAGGTGTGTACGTAGGAAAAAGATGTCTGATATCAAAGACAATTTAATATGGAAAATGAGATACAATCGTTGTGCTCAAACCTAATGCATTCAGAATAAGAATGCCAGTGGAAATCTAAGTGTCAGTAATGAAATTGATACTTAATTCCTTCTTAAATTAAGACTGAATATTGTGAAAGCTCAACAAGAAGTTAGTGACGTGACATGGCTTTTACTGTGTTCTTTGCATTACGTCACATGATCACATCAGTCTCTTCTGGGCATTAAAATGAACTGGTGAAAATCTTCTTCCAGTACGTATTCCACGTACTTACATGTATACTACAAAACCCATAATGTAAGTGTTTTTGGTTATAGACATAGAAATATCAAGAGAATCTATGAAATGTTTTTTTCTGCATGTGAGAAGCTGCCAATCTAGTATAATAATTGTAAAAATGTGTCTTAATTTTTTAAATGCAGAAGTAAAGTCATGGTAGTGTCAAAATAATTTTGTTGACTGTACAGTAGTACACTATGTATTTGGAAATACTCAACACTGAATAGTTTCCAAGTGTCTTTTGGCTTGACACCGGCAAATGTGTTCTCCAGGTGTACTTTATCTGTGAATAGTTCTTCTGCTTTGAATTATGCCAAATATTCTGACTTAAGTTTAACTCTTGAGATGTTAAACATAGTGATTTTAATGGTGTTTGTTTATTATTTGGTGTTACCCACCTAATTCAGTTTCTCCTTCAAATTTAATCCTCGTCACTTTGCCTATGAAATATTTACTAGAAAAAAGCTATTAGTGTACGAAGCTGCAGATTAAAAACAATCAAGCTTGTCTACATGCTTCTTTAATGAACTCTATTTCTGTTTTTCCTGCCTGTTGCTGCCAGTAGGATTTTTATTGGGTGGTGAGCATTGGTAAAAGGGATGCTACTAAAAACTGATATAGCCCCAATTCAGTGTATAGCAGCTTTATTGCAGAGATGAAAGTCATGAAGAGCTTTGTGATTTGAATGTTACCATCCTTTGATCTTTAAGTCACTCATTAAGTTTAATGTTTCAGTAGCTACTGTTTTTAAAGTCTTCTCCTGTAACCTGTATTTTAATTTTTTATTGTTATTTTTTAAAAGTGATTTCTGTAAATTGTTGCTGTTTTGTTTTCTTTTTTTCCTGTGCTAGGAAGTGTGAGCTTTTAGCCATATTAAAAAAATTTCCTGATGGTCTTTCGTAGTAATTTTTTTTTATAATTTATATAGCTGTGAAAGCAATATGTTATGGTTTATAAAGACAGGCTAAACAAGTTAGATGTCTGCTCCTTTTACATTGCTTTGAATTAAGTGTACAGCTTATTCGAGATCCTACAACTACAGTGTGTGTGGAATTAGTATATTTTACTTACTGAAATGACAACTGTTTGAAGGAACATATTAATCACCCTGGGGATTCACTGGTAAATTCTTATGTAATCTAGGATTATTTTTGTATTTTTGATGGATAATCGCTTGTGTAACAGGTATAAATATATACATTATATTGTACATAAATTCTAAACCCAAAGGAGTAATCCAAGGTCTTAGGGAAAAGCAGAAATCTTCATGCTGACAGTTCTTTAATCACAAATGCTTTTTAAACAGTTAAATTACTATTGTTTCAATTTGTAAAGATATTTGGAGGGGGTATCATAATGCAGCTAGCTTTTAGCTTTCTGCTGTGTAAAACATCACCACTAATCATTTAGAATTACATTAGAATATGAGGCATAGCCATCGGGGAGGAGAGGTTATGCTGAAAAATTAAAAATCCAACCAAGTAAACAAAAAAACTCAAAACAAACCGCAAAACAAAAAAACAAAGGGCTTAAAATCAGCAAGTTTTTCTTTCTCCTCTCGGTAGCTTAAAAGTGGATGACTAGCTTTCCTAGACAATGTGCAAACTATTATAAAAGTATTCAAGAGCAAAATTCTTTGCCAGAATTCGGTAGCAGGAGCTTCAAATGGTTTTATGGCGTCCATGCTGCAGGCATTAAAGGAAGATGCTGTTCCCTTGCTGTATTCAGAGCTGCTCACTTCATCCGTAGTGTCTCCAGATGCTGTCTGTCCTAAACTCTGGTGTTGGTAATGGTCACTGCCCATTTCTGCCAACAGGTAGCATTTTCATGGGTAAAGTCTAAATTCATGTGTTTAATGGCACTATTAATGAGGTCTGTGTGTGACAGCTTTATGGTACAGCATGTATGATCAAAGATCCTTAGTCTTATTTAATACAATATGTATTTATACAGCACTTTAGTGGAGTATATATCCAAAAGTTATTGTCAATAAATCTTGGCAACAGCCAAGCTGAGAAAATACAAACTGAGAATAGAAGCTGGTACATGAGTAGCCAAATTTATACTCTGGGGACTTCTAATAAAATAAAAAGATGTTGAATCATGTAAGCAAAGCTTTTTCTGAATTTAATTCTTCCCAGGATACACCAGTTGTACAATGCTTTATGTAAGCATTTACATTATGCGCATGGTGAGTGTGCTAACTGCGAGTTTTGGCACTCATGTCAAGAACAGAGAGTGCAGAACATGTTCCGTGTTCTTTAAGGGTGAATAAAATCCTGTTTTGCTTTAATGAATATAAAAAGGGGAAACTTAACCAATCTGATGGAGATACATCAGCAGATGCTTTAGTGCAAGATGATAGCGTGGTATCTGATTCATTTTAATCATGTATGTGAGAGAGATGAATTCCCATTTTCTATAGTGAGAAATAAGCTCTTTTTAATTGGTCCAGTATTCAAAATCAAGATCACTATTTTAAAAATACTGTTCACTGCTTTGCTATTTTTGAAGATACTCAAAATACAGATTTTAAGTTACCCACAAGAAATGTTTTGTGCAGTCTGTGTCAAAAGTGCAATATTATACTATTTGTTTTCTGGTTTGAGTACCCTAGACAATGTGCGCATTGACAATTTTAGCGTTTACCAGAATCTGTAGTCTATTCTAAAGCTAAATTTATGGTGGTTTTATCTGTAATATTTATTGTTCTGACTACGTAGTTGAAAACCAGTGAAAATTTTGTTGTATTTATCATACAAATGGCTTCTGGATTCAAAGTTCATGTTGTGTTTTGATAGCTCACTCTATCATTTTTGTGCTAGTAAGATACACGTTGAAGTCGTTCGTAAATGACATTCAATATTTAGAAACAGTAATAAACCGTGGAACACGAAGCGCTTTGCTGATTCTGATCAATGGTCCTCTAGGCAAATACTATGTCTCTAAATTCTGTCATTTGAGAAGTATGAGTTCTGGTTTGCAGGACTATTATTTTTGAGGTGATAGGAAAAAAAGTAAAGTGAGAGAGAGCAGTGGTGATGCATAACTTATAGGAAAGTAGTAAATTGCTAAATATGATACAGATTCAGATGAATATTGTCAATGTAGTGAATTACCGTCCTTCTAGTAAATAATGGATACTTAGTGGCAGACGGAAATCTTAATGATTCATCTGCACTTCCTTTCAGTCCTATTGCATTTTCACATCTACCTACCACGTTATTACCATTTTCTTCCATTATGGTAATAAAGAAGAGTGATTATGCTTGATTTCTTGCACATGTTGTAAGGGAAATGGCCAAACAATTTATTCTTTTTGTGCATAAAAAGTCATAGATAATGTGATAAAAGTATCGCTGCTTTGCTTTCCCAGACCTGGCGGAATGAATAGTCTGTAGGGCTCATGGCAGAGGTGTAAGAGCGAGGTGTTTGGTCAGTTGTCATGTGTTTTAAGTGTTCCAAGAAGTTCCTGCCAAGCATGGAAGCTCAGTAATATATAAGAAAATTAATTGAGCATCTGCTGTGCTTTTGCCTGTACTTTCATCTAACATCTCCTAGGGTAGGAGTGGTGTACACTCCTTTCCCTCATCACTATGTAAAATAGAAGAGCTACTGTGATGATGCTTGAGGGCGAGAAAGTACGGTGCTGTTATCTGCCTGGAAATTTTGTTGGAGGTAAAACCAACTATTTGCATGTGATTTCCATATACCCAGCAGCTGGGTGGATGGGGTAACAGTAAGCAGGCAGCTGGCAGCCCAGGATGTTTGTGGCAGTGCTCCAGTGCAGTCAGTGCCATGGACCCATGAGATGAAAGAGATGGTGCTGAGGAATCAATGTCCATCCTAGAGAAGCTTCAGTTGTTATTTTGGAATATTAAATGCTGTTGTAGAACTCCATCATATGTGTTTTGGGGACAAGGGAGTATGTGCGTTTGTATTTAATTGAAGACTAGCACTAGTTTGGTCTCAGAGACTGAATGCTCCTCTCCTGAAAAGCATTAGGTGCATCCCTGGAGTAGACCTTGGACTTCATTTTACCCACAAGAAATTTAAACAGTGTGTTCAGAGGCTGTTTTGTGCTGCAAACCAAAGCACAAAAGTGGGGACAAGCAAGATTCCATTGAAGGTGCACTTGTGTCCTAAACCCAATGGGACAACAGCATGGGGACACTGTGGTGGTTGCTGAAAGACCAGAAGAGATGGTACAGATTTTGTTACAAGCCAAATGCAATGTTGCAAAGACTCGTGTTTCAAACAAACCACCAGAAAATAAAAACCACCACAAAACCACCAAATTCCCCGGCTAACTGTATAGAAGCAATGACCAGTCTGGATTAAACATTGCCTTATTTCTATTCTGTTTTCCATAGTAAAAAAGATCTCTGAGTTCTCTTTGGGGAGCAAATGGACTAGGCAGGTCTTCAAAGCTCTGGCCAGCTCACAGTCATGACACATGTACTTGAAAATTACTTGACATATTTCTATATGTTCGTTCAAAAATTCAGAGTAATTCTATGTTATTCCTGTACACAAAATTTGGCAGTGTTCTTGATAGCCTTGATAGTGTAGTTATTTTTGTGCATCTCTGGCTTACACTATGACATGACTGAGCAGGTGAAAGTGAACTAATCATACACGTTGCAAGTGCCTGGGATAAAATGATTCTGGATATTTACTAAGATCAGTTCTGAAATGTTCACTGAAAGTTTTATTGAATATAATATGCAATAGTTGCACTGAGAGGCATTCAGAAATGTTTTTAAAAAATCTGCTAAATTATTTTTGTTTGCCAGTATTATGGATAGTGAGTTTTTAAGTGAGTAAGCTATTTGAAAAGAGAAGGAACTTGTTCTGTTTTCTAAATGCTTTGTGTCTTGCAATATTATGATTTCCTATTACTTCAGCTGATGACCTGGACATCAATTAAAAGGCTAGGTGGGTAAAAAGTAAAAATTCTGGAAGAGTAAAACAAGAAGCATGTTAATCACTGCTGTTCCTTAAGACCTTTGACAAACTTCTGACTTCGACACAAAATGGATTCTTAGGACAGATTCGTTCATTTTAGTTTGATTTACTATAGTGAATTTTAGTTTTAACATCATGTTGTATCAGATCAAGATACATGAAGTATTTGAACTGACACATAGAGGTTAAACATTCTTCTGTTGAGAAAAAAAAAAAAAAAAAAGAAAATATTGTAAGCAGAATTATGGGAGAATTGAAGTCTTGTACTACTCCAGGTCAGAATTCAGGGGATTAGGTTTGTCTTGGTTTCTTTAAACCATAGACAGGGTTTCAGACTTGAGTTTCAAAAGTCACTGTTGCCTCTCAACCAGCCCTGCAAGGCACCTTTGCATTAGGCCCTTTACCTTTAGGGTTGCACGTTCTAAATGGATAATTAAATACATACATTATTTTTCAAGTTGTTACAAGCTGCTTTTCTTGCTGAATTTCACTAGCTGGGAATGGGAACTGATGTTTTTCTCTGTTTCTAAAAGAATTGTATTTCATAGAAGGTTATAGGAAAGTACTTATTAAAACATATATATATATTTTATTTTTTTTTCCCCCATTTCTTCTCCTTTTCTGTTGGAGTGGTTTTAGCTGAAACTTTTCTAACACTTCTAGATAGAATTCTAGCTATAGCTGCCACTAGTCATTGTAAGTCTGGCCTACCTACAGCAAAGTAAGTTTAAAAGAAAACCTACCAGCCACAGGAGTACTTAGTAATTGTGCAGTAGAATACGTGTAACACTTTAGAAAAATACTTGTACACTGTTTTGACTTTGGGGAAGTTCTTATCCAGTTTATACGTTCTCATCTTCTGAAGAACCTGGGATCACATCCCAGGTTTTGAGTCCTTCTTGATCAGCTTTAAAATCCATTCCTGACTGAATCCAAACTGAAAAAAAGTAACTTACTTCAGTGTGACCACTTTCTATATTGAAGTGTTGATCTGGAGACAGAGGTTCTAATGAGAAAATAAGCGTAAGGGAAGTGACAGTCATGTCTTCAGATGGTCCGTTATGTATTAAAAATAACAGGTCCAGCTCTCAATGTCAGTTAAGAGCGTGATGGATGTGGACCGATATGCTATGGTGATGCAACTGTTTTTGCATGAAAAGTCATTATTATTGTTTATTTATAAAGTACTATGAAGATGTGCTGGAATTCATAAATAATCTGCAAAGTAGAAAGGTAGGCAAATCGCTAAAATCAAGGGGTTTTAAGTACCAATTTAGTTCAGCAATTCTTACTGAAGAACAAAATCATACCTTTTCAGGTGTATTTAAATGTGACAGCTGCTGAATTGCTATATTGGATCAACATGGTTCTGAGATTACCTCTGTCATTTTATCCCACAAATAAGTTGATTGGTACAAGGTATTCAGTAGACTTTGAAGGCAGTGTAGGAATATCAAATCTTCAAATACATGTTAATGACAGTAATAATGTTTCAAAAGTTTGAAGACCAGAAAAAATGATTCTTAGAAGGAAGCCAACAGTTCCAATGAATTAACCTTCAAAGAAAAATGTTGGGTATAAAGAAATAGGAAACCTCTTGGATGCTGATATATCAAAATCATATTTAATTTTATTATATTATTAATAAACTTTATTGTATACTTGTGAGAATATATATTTCTATTGTCTACATTAAGAGAGACAGAAATTAAGTGAAGGATGTATTTTGAAATACTTTAGTGGTAGGGCTGTTTTTTAACGTGAGTCGTTATCATATATTATGTATGATTTTTGATACTTGTATTAGATGCTTATGCATTGAACCTAGAAAAAGTAAAATGTTTTTGATTTCTCAGGAGAGAAGAAATAGGGCTAAAGGTTATCCTTAAGAGGCATAAGGATTGACAGGATTTGGTCCATACGTGGTATGTTTAAACTACTCAGGTTCGATATTAGAAAAAATTTCTTTACTGAAAGGATTGTCAGGCATTGGAACAGCCTGCCCAGGGAGGTGATTGACTTGCCATCCCCGGAGATGTTCAAGAGACAGGTAGATGTTGCGATGAGGGACATGGTTTAGTGGTTTTGATAGGGCTAGGAAAAGGTTGGACTCGATGATCTTGAAGGTCTCCTCCTGCTGAAAGTATTCTATGATCTATGATTCTATACTTGCTCGTATCTACTGAGTGCTAATGAAAAACCACTGTTTGCCTGTTAGGCACTCTTCGATTAAAAATCTCCAATTTTTACTTAAACTTTTTTACAATTTTTGACTATAACAATGTTTCTCTTTTTCAAAAAAAAAATTACAGGTCTCCATTTAAATAATTTTACTGAATTGGTTAACTAGAAAAGACAAAGCTTCAATTTTTCCTTTTCTGTGCTGTGATAATGTTCTTGACTTCTGTCAAGTGAGGATTTTTGTTATTGTTTTACATTTGGACTTTATAAAGTCTACTTGTAGCACTTTGTCAAGGGCTCAAACCAGGACACCCTTCATACCTCTTTTTGACACAAATGAAACTAGAAAAACTGTCTGAAATTTGGAGAGTGATTAGAGACATAATCCCCAGTAAGTGAATAATATGGATGCATCAGGATAAAAAGCAAACGTACATTGACAGGATATAATGAGCACTAAAGATGGATCTTTTAATGAAATTGGAGAGAAGGTGAAGGAAGTAAAATTTAAGCATGGTGCAAATATTACTTATGAAAATAGTATTATTTTCAAAAAAGTTTGCCACTGCAGTATAAAAAAATGAAAACTAGTCAAATAGTCTGAGACAACATTCTTAAAATAGAAATATCTAAACGAAGAAGTAAATTTAGTTGATATGAAAGACAAATCAGTAAACTCAACTGATACTTATATAAACTGTATCTAAATGCAGGTTGTGAAGCTATCAAGACAGGTAATGTAATGCTTTAAAAGGAAATTTTGAAAATAAAATGTACAATGAAGAAATCTTTTCACACTGTAGTAGATTAAAAGGAGTGCAGGCATACATTAATTGATGTTATAGAGTAATAAGATCATTGAGGAAAGATTTTTATGTGGGGATGTTGTCATTTTTTTTGAAGTGTGAAGTACTTTACATGGTCAGAAATAAGGTTGTCAATGTACGATAAAACACATTAATCAGTAATATGATTCCTGTGGTTTTTGTGTTGTTTACTACCAAAGCAATCAGAAATACATTTTGCGTATTGGGAAGATTCAGGAAAACCTTCATAAATGCTAATAAAAGTAGTTAGCTTATGCTGTTGGTTTTATTTTGATAATTTGCTAAGTGTTGACATATTAAACAAAGTTCATGTCTTTTTTTTATTTATTGATGCATGTCAGCTGCCCTTTTAATATCATATGTCCTCAGGACAATGTATGCAGGGTAATATTTATTTTGATTTTTTGGCAGGTTCAGGTCGGCTGCACATTTTGTTATTTTACTTTTTCCTTCCCTCCACTTCTCTTAAGTCAGGAACCATAGCTTCCTGTAATGTGGCTTTCAGATATTCTCTAAGGAAATTGAATTTCTAGATTCAAAAGCTGCCCATCTCAAGTTCAAGAGCTCTTCTTTCTTCATGAAAACATATTTATGAAACTATATAGCTTAGGAAAATTTAAATCAGCCTTATGAAAGTTCTTTCTCTTTAAACATAGTAGGAAAGCTGAAGGAATTTAAAGATAAAGGCACATTGTGAAGTTTAGAAAACTATCTTGAAGGTTCATAATAATGCCATAGGATTTAGGAATTTAAATTTCTTTTATTATTGAATCAAAATGACCTTATAGCATATAAAATACTTTGCCTAGTTTACAGACTTCACATTCTAAAGCAGTATGGCTAAGAGCTCCACTTTGATTTTGAACTTCTGGAATATTAGGATTTTGATAGCCTTCTCTGGAGAACAGAGTCAATGTTGTAAAATCCCGAGTCCAGTTGGAAAGCAAACTTAGTGTGTCTTTTTAAGTTATGCTGCGTGTTACAAAGTTAAGATATTGGAATTTTCACTTCTTTAAGTGATAATTCATTTGGGAATGAATGAGACTAGTGGTGGTTTCTAGTTGATTTTTGCTACTCATTCTTTCTGAAACTATGCAGCTACAAAATTATACAATATTAACTACGCAGCTAGAAACTGTACTCATCTTATGAATGTTATATGCTTTGGGCTAATACAGCTTATAAAATCTTGTTGCAAGCTTAAAGAAATATAAATGAAATAATATCACATATACTGTTTGAGCTTGTTGATACAGATGATGTCATTTGTATTCAAGCTAAATAAGAAATCTGTTAATCTTATTCTTGTATGTCTCTTAAAGCCCACAATAACTTTGTGTATATATATATTTGAATTATGTAATAAATTGCTACCTTAAATGTGTAACTGCTGACTAGTGAGTGGTTAGCTGATGGTTTACAGATGGGAATGAGATGATCCAGATGGTAGGCCAAGGACCTTTTTATAGTTCTGGTATATCATTTGGATAAAATTACAACCATGGATGCTTTAGAAGAAGGGCAATCAAGTAGTTAAAGTGGGATACCTCTTGTTACGTTACTAAATCTGTTACTCATTTGAGTATAGTGAATATGTTGGAATTTGCTGGGATGTTCATTGAAACATCTATTTCTTGGACATTTCTGAAAAGAACATTGAAATATAAAAAGTGTGAGAAAGAGGAGACCAGCTCTGGGAAAAAGACCTGGGAGTCCTGGTGGACAAGAGGATGACCATGAGCCAACAATGTGCCCTCGCGACCAGGAAGGCCAATGGCATCCTGAGATGCATTAGAAGGAGCNAAAGTGAATTCACTTTTATAATTTCTGATGCAGTTAGAGGTGACTGAGTCAAATACTTGTGTTGGGTCTTCTTGCCTTGCCCTCCTCTGCCTGTTGTCTGTAGACTAGGACCTCTCTTCCACATCTTACTCTAGGCAGTGGGAGAATTCCTCGGGTGCTGAACTGAAGGAGACAAGAGCTTTTCTGATGATGGTTTCTAAAGCACAAATGTTGATACTCTGCATAGGTAAAATGGGTACTGTCTGAGAATATTCTAGCCCTGTGCATAGAGTTTATTTTGGTGAGCAATTGCTTAGAAATGCAAAAAAGATTTATAAACTGGCCTTCTAGGTTTCAGTGTGGCTTGCATAGCCAGCTGGTGCTATTCAATGTGAAAGTGACAGAGTCAAGTAATCAGTATAAGTTAACATGATTGAAAGTGGCAGGCTTAGGTATGAAGTAATTCTTGTTATAGTTTTTAAACCTCTTTTAAAAATTATTCTTTTCAGTCTTTAAAGGTACAAAAGCAGAACTCATACTTAAGATAAAAAAAAAAGATGTCTTAAACAATGTACCGAGCAGCCCTACCGTTGTTGCTTTATAGTCATGTGCAAGGAAATGTTCTAACTTTTATTGCTTGCTATTTAGTAATGTCACTAGCTTTATAAATATGTAATATAGAGATAAATTGAAGAAAAAAATAACTCTCCCCAAGTTTTGTGTTTTGAAAAGTGCTAATTTGTCACAGACAGAATCAGTGTTTGTGGTGAAATCTGTAAAATCTTGAAGATACTTTTATTGCTCGGTCAAATAGTGTTAACTGGATTCTGAATGTTTTTTATACTTCAGCGACATTCTCCAAATGAAATTGGTATTTGACTCTTTTATTCACTTCAACTCTAGGATATTTCAGGAAGTTTTATGCATAAATTTTGCTATTTTTTTATTATTATTTTTGCCCCCTCACCTCTTTAATAGTTGAACAGGTGCTATGGCTGTGAAGGTATCTGATATCATGCTGCAGTGCTAGCAGTAAGTCCTTAAAGTTCTGAAATCAGCTTTAGAAGTAGTCTTTAAAAGGTTTACAAGAGTAGACATCTTGTGTTGGAGTACAAGCCATAACTGCAAATGCGATTTCATCTACATTTAAGATAAATTTGTGGTCACACAAACCATAGTAATGGTGATTTATCACAGCTGTAAAAAGGTCAGAGCAAGCTCAAAACCTTATCCAGCAGTGAATGTTTTCGTGAGACTTATTGCCAAGGTATGTATAGAGGGAACTTTTGTTTTTAATATCACAGATAATTTAGTTGATCAGAGTGAGAGCAGACTGGCAATTTATAATTGACATACTAAGTTAACAGTCATTCTACAGATAGTATTAGGTGTGGATGAAAGGTCAATGAATGCCACCACAGTTTTTCATTGCATTTGTATCTACATTAAAGTCAGTGTCTGAATTTCACAGTGACAATTGATTTAACCCTTCCTGCACCAATTCTGAATGCAGCCTCTGTCTTGAGCTGTGGCACCCATTACATCAAAGTACTCATCATTAGCTGGGTTCAGTTGTCATCTTAATCTTCAAGAATGGCTTTAAATTTTACAGCCTCATACCCTTCAAATATATATAGAGGTTATATGTAAAGAAATTTTGACAGTCAAACTCCTCCCTTCAAACCCAAGTACTTAAAGCACTCTGTAAAGATGCCATCAACTCCAGCAATTTTTTATCTCCTACACTATAGAGAGCTGAGAATAGAGCAGACACCTGACACCTTGACGGAGATCTGTAGATGTGTTCTCAGACAGGTTTTGTTTGCTACTGCCTTTAAGTTTATCATGGACTGTGTGGATCTGCAGTCAGATTTTCTTGTACTCGGTTTTAGGTCTTTCAGTACTCAGCATTTGCTGAATGGAAGTGATTTCAGGCCTTATGGCTTGACTTTGCGAAGTCAGTACTCCCATCATTTTTATCTTGTCTGTTGAATCATGTCAAACTATTCCTGAATTTCTAGCAAATCATACTAATTACAATTGGTGAATGCCCCTTTAAAGCTCAGTTCAATATTCCTTAGGGTTTGGCAACGCAGAAAAGATGCTGGTTTTCTAAAGAGGTCTGCAAACACTTGTTCGCTGGCACTAACAGAGATGTGACCTGGCATGATACCTTGGGTATCACAGTTTTTAAAGTCACTGATAGAGCTTAATACTGACAAGACTGGAAGTGACCATAAACCCCTTTAGGATTTCAGATTCTTACTGAAATGATGTTACTAGTTTTTATTGCAGCCTGTTATTCTTTGAGGTGTATCATCTGAGCAAGTCCCTAAACATAGCTCTTACAAAGGTGGGTAGGTAGTTTTCATGTTGGATGGTGGTATACACACAAAATGAACTCGGTCTTTGCTTTGAGATTTTTCTGTCTCTCTGCTCAGAAGAGCCGCTTCCCATCCACTGCTGGTTGAGTGGGTGTCCCCAGAAGGAACCACTGCTTTCAATGCCCTTCTGCTCAGAGAGGTTTTGTAGCGAAGCTGGATGTTTCAACTGTTTCACTCTTAACAGGAAAAGCACCAAGAAAGCTTTCCCAGAGAGATGAGCAAGTGCTTTACTGAAACGTAACTAGTTTATTGGAATCTGTAAAATGAATATATGAATCTATGTTGGTTTTTGTATGTAGTGATTTAATAAGAAGCTCTGCCTTAGGCATGAAATTAGCTTTGCCTGAACAAGAGCAACTGAAGTTGGCTTAAGCTTTCTTAAGTTGGCTCATGCATCTCCACTAACTCTTGCTCATAATTTTTGCTCTTGTGGTAATTCTTAGCTATGTACTTCTCATTCAACTTAATACTCAGGCTAATATCAGTAAGGCGGGAAGGAGAGTTACTTGCTCGGTTGTAGCTTGAAACATTGGAAATTTGATTTTGTTACCAACTCAGCCACAAGTCCAAAACCACACAAGTAGTTCTCTCTCTGCTACTTTGATTCACTGTCTGTAAGATAATAATGCTTACATAAATGAGTGTAATTATAAGGGTAAAAAATACTCAGATGTGCTGTATGAAACAAAGCACAATACAGCTTCCAGTGGTAAGGTCCTAATGAAGATCATGTAATTTTTTGCTTCTACTACATCACTCTGTATTTTCTCTTTGATCATAAAGCCTGTGTGAAAGTTTAAATATTTTTGTTTCCATTATTCCTTTACTTGTGATCTAACTGTTCACAGTGCTGAAGTTATTTTACACTGGAAATGGAGGCAGCTTGAATTCCTGTGTTTATTCATGTCCTATGTTCTTATTCAGATAGATTATTGCAAAATAAAAATAGTTTTCATTCCATTCTGCTAAAACAAGTGAGAGAAGGCTTTGCAATGAAAAATTGTATTTGACCTTCAACATCATTCATAAAACAGTTTGCCATTTTGCGTATCTGAAAATCTGTTCCTCCACAGAAGATTAAGAAATTTCTGTTGGCCAAGGAAAATACCATTCAGAGTAAGGAATGCTATGTTTGTATATCCTCTAATGTGCATATTGGAATCATAAAAAGGGACACAAGAAGATACTGCCTTTTACTTTTCTACAGCTCTCTTTTCGTCCTTTAGTTTAGCACTTTAACATATATAAAAAAAATTCCTGTACACACAGCATGATAATGGTCTTCAGATGCCCATGTATCACAATAGATAGCTGTTATGTCATTCATTACTGTTGAAGTAAGAAACATGAAAAGCAATTTAAAACTCCAGTTATCTTGGCTCTGCTGAATCCCAAGATAATGTCTGAATATCTGCGCAATAGTGTCTGAAAGGTAAAACATCCCCTAGGATGTGATTAATCTGATAAAGGAGCATTTCTGGGTTGTACGTCTCCAGCATGTATAACTCCGGAAAAGTAAATTTACAAATAGAGTCTTTGTAGATAGAACAGTAAAAAAAGCATCTAGAAAAACTATTTTCTCTTTATTTAGTATAGGAGTTTAAAGTCATGCCTGTATTGAGTATCGGATTACAGCAGCAATTCTACAGCTCTTAGTTAAGAGGTTCTTCAGAGCTAACAATCTGAATATTTCACTGTGAGAAGAGCCCGCAGGGAACTATGGGCCCTTAAAATGAAGCTACTTGATGGGATTCCCAAATTCTTACTCTCCTTCTGACCTTTGCTACCTGGATAAATCTCTGGGTGAGCGTGAATGTCCCCTTGATGTGGGCTCACTTTTCAACAGCTCCCTGACTCTTTTCCATACCTACATTCGTGGGAACTGTGCCGACTCCTGCCACAGCTACTTGCCCGCTCTGGGTGCCCTCATTTCCTTCCCTTTGCAAAAGAGTTGGCAATTGTGAAGGTTTGCTGTGAGCACCAGAGGAAATGAATGGAGTGTACTACAGAGGTGCTCTCCTGTTGCAGGGAAATAGTCAGCTCCCTGCTGTTTTAGGGAAACAATTACATTTTGAGATTCCAAGGCAAGTTATAGTAAGAAGGTGGAGAAGGGAAGAATTGCTGTCAAATTCATATGCTCAAACATCATGAGTCAGGTATTTTTGGGGAAAAAAAAAAAGATTATTTTTTTCTCTAAAGATTCCTCTAGATGGTACATTCAGGTCAGCTTTTTTATTTTGTTTTATTTTTTTTTTTTTGCATCCATGGTATCTGGAAGCTTCTTGTTTTTAAAGAAAGTTGACAAGCACACTGGAGATGGAGATTTTAAAAAAGTGCCAAATCTCTCAAAACCTATTTCTTTTCCAGAGTTGTCATCTTGAAACAAGATGTGTTTTATAGATATAGAAGCATTTTTGAAAATGAATGGAAAAGAAAATCAGAGTATGGCACAGTAGATAATTTTACTGTAGGTCAAGAACTCATATGGATGTGTTAAGCTTGGTTTCATGTTTATTGTTCTTATGGGAACGTGTGATTATCTTGCCATGAAATGCTTTAAGGTAATCTTCTATTATTCTACATAAATATTCAAATTGGTTAGACTAGAATCATGTACAATTAAGACATTGATCTATTCTTAGTATTTTTCCCCAAGTCTATACTGAATATAACTAGTTTTGCTTAGGAGCAATTAATTCATGATTGCTTGACTTCTGTGAAGGACTTGCAATGAGAATGTTTTCACTTAATCATAAAATGCTGGATATAAAGATTACAATGAGTAATTGTAATGAGCCATTTTTGAAGTATATATTTGGTTTTGTGTTACAATTTTGAAAGTGTTATTTATTTTTGGAATTGAAACTCCTGCTTTTATTTCATCTTTAATACACACCATTCAGAAAGCTGTGCAGAGGAGGGCTTCTGATATGTTTCAACTATTCCATAGCACTTATTGAAACTAATTTGTGGCATCAAATCTCTCAATCTCTATAAGTACTTTTCGATATTCTGTAAGAATTTGGAGTCCGATGGAATAAATAATCTAAATAAATAATCAAATTTTAGAGAAAGGGATCTAACAAGCAAGGAATACAAATGTTAGCTAAATTCAATATGGGAAACACAGTAGAAATGGATATTTAATTGAAGTCTGAAGGAGAATTATCTTATTTACTTTCTCTTTCGTCATTGTAATACCATAGCGTGAGGGCAAACTTTATTAAAACAGCATTGAAATATTCAGGTTTAATGTTACAAATTGTCCTCGTTTCACTGCGCTATAATCATAGACCAGCCATATATGCAGGGTGTTAGCAGCTTTGAGTCAACCAGGAGGAGCTTAAACTGGGACTGGCAAAAGCCGGGGCAGCTGACCTGTTCTGGTAACAGGTGTATCCCGTGCCATAAAAGTCAAGCTCATTATAAAGGGGGAAGTTTACTGAAGAAGGGGGCTCCTTTTCCTCCTTTTCTCTCAAGGGTTGCCATCCTCAGAGAGGTCACTTATCATTCTGCTCCTGAGGACTGCTTTCCTATTTACTGTGACTACTGTACATTCACTGGGTTCAGTATATCTTTGTATACTTCATATCGGCATTAGTATTAATATTACTTTTGCTGTTTCATGAAATATGTTCTCATTTCAACCTACAGGTCCCCTCTCCTTTTCCTGATCCTCTTTCATGGGTTGGAAGGCTATACCCAGGGCTAAACTACAGCAGTTGTTCTAAATGTAGACACAAATGTTATTTGATAATCCAGAAATTATATGTTACATGCTTTTCTTTCTAATACAAACTGCCTTTTTTTTTTTTAGTATCATCTGACTGGTGCTTGTCACCCTTTAAGAAATATTATATAATTTTAGTCTAAATTCAATAATGGGACTAAGTATCTATACTAGGAACTTGAAATATTATATGTTAACCTTCTCATATGCTACTACAGTAAGCCCAAAATGATGATGAGATAAGTGTTCTTTCTGTAGGTGATCAGTAAAGTAACCTGTGTTGCACATAGTACAGTTATAAATGAGAAAATGGCATTTTAATGGAAAAGAAATGGATAGGTACCCATGCAGATTTGGACTGCTAGTAGAACTGTGTTGTGCTCTGTACTTTCTTGTACTTCCTTGTCTTTGATGGGTGATGCATCTTTGATACTGAAACACTCAACTGTCCATTACTCTAACAGTGGCTTGTCCAAAGGTTGAATGTCTGAGCTGTTTATTTTAGGAATTATTTAAGAGCCTGCTTCTATTTTGTTGTTCTACTTCAAACAAGTTACAGTGCTTTTCTAAAGAACGCAAATTGTGTATCACTTGTAGACTAGTTTAATAGCTGATTAATTGTATGTGTATCGGAAGAGACAATCTTTATCTTGCTTTCTTTTAGTTGCTTTTCTTCATTAGTACTCTCAACCATAACCTGTTCCCTGTTTCTGCTTTTTTTTGGTGCCTTTTATTTCTTATGTTCTTCTTGTAGACATGCTCTATTTTTGAAAAAATAAGTAAGTGCAACTGGTCTCACTAAAGCAAGCTTCTTTCATGTCATCTCAGGCATCCCTGAAAAATGCTGTCATTCTAATTAGTTATTCAAGGATCTGAAGACACTTCTGAAAAATGAATAAATTATTCTGTCACCGTCACTTTAGGAAAACTTTAAAAACCGCTAAAAGAAATGAATTGGGAAACTATTAGAAGTAACCAAGCTTCATTTAACATAGCTGTGATAGCTTCAGGACATGATTCCCTACAAAGGCTTTGGAATTCCTTGTGGATATTACTACCAGAGTTTATTGTTGTAAAAGCAATGCAGTCAGCTACAGTTATTGTACAGCTAAATGTTTTAGGAGCCATTTGGCAGAAATGCACACTGCAAGGTAAAGCTGAATGGTCGCAATCAAGTATCAAACAAAAGGGGATTGAATGAGCTGAGCGATGACTAATGTGAAAGAAACAACAGCAGAACAAGGTAAGAAAAGTTAGTTGCGTGATGGAAGTCAGATCAAATGTTAGGTTTCTTTGTATTATTCATACCGGTGTTTTGAACAGTTGTGCTGAAAGCTTTTATTTCAAAGATTGCAGATATAACTAAAATGGAAAGAACATAAAATATTGAACAACACAGCCTTGGGAAGATAATTTTAAGTACCTGAGCTGATAGCATTTGAGGCTAAGATTAAAAAAAGACAAATCACAAGTGGGACCGTCATTGACCATTTTAGTTGGGAAGCTGAGATGTACATGCACTTTGAGACGATTGCTTCTGTATTACATTCATTACATGGGATCAGAACTACCTTCCCAGGTGTCTTATGACAATCTTTTAGCCCATTTTCTTAAGGTAACCATGTTGCCCTTCACCAACGCAATATCTCTTTGGAAAGTAAGACACAAGAACGATACATAGACTCAAATTGAGTACCTTTAACTAAGGAAAATGTGTCTTTTACCTGTAGTAATTAGTTATTAATTATGTATGCTGATTTGGCACACCTTAATATATTTTCAAATTGGAAATAAAAAGCTGGCTGAAAGTTTAATTTTTTATAGAAGAAGGCATGAAATGTTTGTTCCTTTCTGTATGTATTTTCAGTAATAACATATTGGCTTAAGGAATTTTTGAAGTGAACCCTTTAATAATATTAGTTAGTGCTGGAAATAATGGAAATTCTATACAGATTTGCAATAAATGTTGCATTTTAATAGCTTATCAGTTTGACTTGGGTGGGTAATATAGAACCAGGAGTTGATATGATAGAGGTTGCTGTCACGATCTTGCTTGTGACATATGGATCCTGAAAAAAAGTGTTTAAAGGGAAGGCACAGTCAGAAATAGAACACATCCAACCTGTAGGCTACACATTGGTGGTTTTGCTGTAAAACTCCTAGTGCAGATATTCTTCGTCCAGTTAGGAACCTATATCAGGTAAAGCACAAGGAGATTTAGGTGAAGCTTAAGGTTTGCATCCTGGTGTTTAGACTTCCTTAGTCTGATACTTGTTACAACCCTGTTTTTTACCATAAATATTTGGTCTCTGCCATAGGTAAAGAGCAGAGTATTTTTATGCTACCCTGAATTCAAGTGTTTCAGGGATTATTCAATCTCCTGTAGTCCACTTTATAAATAATGCTTAAGACCAAAATAATCCACGATGGCTGGTGTCTCCATTACAAAAAAGCATCACCATTTCAACACTGTGAGTGAGCAGTGCTCTGAATCTGCTTTGGGCAGGAGATGGGACTGGGTGACCTCTGGAGGTCACCTCCAATATAGATGATTTGGAGATTGTACGTTAGATGTGGTTCTACATTTTCTAACTCAACTCAGTGCTGTCCCAAATCTGAATTTTTAAAACCATTTTCAAACTTGCAGCACAACCAAAAGGAACTGTAAGCTGATGGCTCGTATGCATTATGTGGGGGTTGCTTGTTCTCTGAATTAAATATAAATAATCGCCAACTGTTTCAAATTTCAGGATCTCATTCTGCCAGAGCATATATCAGTAGCTGTTTGAAGTACTTTAGAAAAACTTTTTTTCATTCCCTCTTTGCAGATATATCTCTATTCCTCTAGTCTTTGAAACCAAATGGAGGACTAAGCGGAGCGTTCTGACATGCAATCCTACTGGTTAAGGCAAAATAGAGCAAACAATTTAGATTTAATAACCTAGCTCTTTAAAATATCTCCTTATGAGAAAATAATTTCTTTTCAAATTCAACTAGGAATTATTTTATGTTGTCAGACCAGACATGTTTGGTTTTCTTCCCCAAACTTTCCGATATATTATCCAGAATGATTTTTGCATTGTATTGAATTATCAGATGATATATACCATCATTAAAAAAAAAAATACAGCTGCAGGTATCTATTTCATAAAATGCAACTGCAATCCCAGCAGAACTCATGAGTTAAGATATAACCATTATAAAAACAAACCAATTTGGAGGAAAATCAAAATAAATTACTGCAGTGAAAAATTGTCACTGTTTCTTTGGATTTATATTCAGCTATTGTTAATGCTTATCTGTTGTAGTAACAGACACATGAGTATTTTGAAGACAATTCTGAGCTTGCATTTCAGAAACAATATGGAAACTTGACAATGATGTTTTAGAAACACATAAAATAAGCGAAGCTGGGGAAAGCAGAACAGCTGTTTTGAGGTTTAAAAAAAAGAGCAGTGGGCTGAATAAGAGTAGTGCTGAAAAGATCTTATGAAGGAAATAAAAGGTAGTATAAAAAGTGTAATAAACACATAAAAGCTGTAATAAAATCCAGATTAGAAAAGGTGAATTATTTCTTAAGATTTTTTTGATCAAATGTATTACTAAAATTTAATTAATCTTATTACAATTATTAATCAAAGATGAGGAATTAATTTATAGAATAAAGCCACTTGGATATACCATAGGTAATATAAACAACAGGTTTGGTCCACTTGTGAGAGCCACAAGGCAGTTTGCAATGTGGATGATTATTTGGCTGAACAGTATAGTGTAAGTCCAGGAGAAAGTAAGGGCATCATGTTATGTTGACCTTATCATGAACCACCATGGCAAATTACTTCATTTAGGTTCCCCATTTCAAAATGTAACTCCTCAGTCCCACTGAAATGAGTGTAAAAATTCCTGTCCTAAGGATAAAGATGCTTCTTAGCTCTTGTCTGTCTAATTGGTGCTGAGCACACTGAAACGCTAAATTAACACATTGTTCTTGTGCATTGTTCACTCAGCTGCTCTGCTTCTCCTGGTGCTTGCACTTTAGCTGAATTGTATAAAAGTTTGCAATACTTTTCATATATATATGAAAATAATGTCATTTCCCCATAATGTCAGCTAAGTTGAAGGATAAAGTCAAAAGCTAATTCTGTTATAAACAATCACTTCATTAAATTCATTTGCATATTACAGCATCTTATGCAGTAAATAACTTGTTATTTTTTATATTCTTTATCAATCTCGTTTTTTCCTCTAGAAGGGCTTTTAAATATATATTCATTAAATGAAGGCTGTGCAGGGAGTCAAAAGCAAAACCAGGAACACCAAGGCGTGCAGACCCATGTTGTCACCAATTGCCTACACAAGATTTTAGAAATAGTGTTTTATTGGAAATTCAGATGTAAGGTTTTGCTTCTCATGGTAGGTAGAGTTTTGAACAATTTCTCTGAAGAAAATGTTGACAATAGAGTCTTTGATCTTAAAAATCTAAAGCACATGGTAAATTTAATTCATGTAAATAATTCTGCTAGACTCATTAGGACCCATCACAGAAAGTTAAATACATATAACTCTTTCTTGACTACAGACAGTATGTGTGATAACCAAAAGATGTAATGAAAATGCTATTTTATCGAAAGATTGTGTGCTTTTTTTAGATTACATTTGGAAAAGTTATCTGCACTCTGGTTGAAAACTTCTAAAATCAAGATTTTTCTAGGCAGTTTAATACTATAAATATGTGCATGTTGTAGTATAACAGTAATGATTCATCACATTTTTATATCCTTAGCAGTTCAAGATTACATAATTTCAGGAAATAGCACTACATAATTTTATTCTACATACTGTTTATATTGTCAAACTTTTTTTTTTTT
>VWZK01017152.1:891528-914661 GCA_013396935.1 Baryphthengus martii
TTTTTTTTTTTTTTAGTCATCCACTAATGACATAAGTTTTCCAGGTATTGGCTTTATTGAATACAATTGATTATACTTTGAACATGTAATCATGCATGATACTTTGGGTCTTTTCTTATCTATAGATACAACCTTTACATCTTAAAGAGATTTGCTGGTGCTTGGCAAAGTCATAAAATAGACAACCACGTTTCTTTTCTGAAGTACTTACAGTCTATTAGTAATGCTTTGGTTCCTGCTGCTTCCTGTCCTGTTCAGTTAATGAATATCACCCTGTAGTGAAGGCAGCTTATTTCAAAAGCTGGGAACTCTTTAACAACCACCTGTTAAGAAATCATATTAAAACTTCCTCTTCAGAGTGACCTTGCTGAATGCTTTTGTTAATACATTAATATCACTGAACCAGTATTAGGGAGAGGATCAGTTGTATGTCCTGCTAGTGATGATAGTATTTTATTTTACTGTTTGAATTGTGAAGTTGCTTATGCAAAAATGCTTTTGAATACAATTTCTGTTAATTAAATCAGTTGGTGTGATGATTTATGCAAGAACTCTCAGATTTTGTTATTTCAAATATGACCTACCAGTGTCTGATATCACCCAAGCAGATTATTGATGAGAAGCCATCGGTATGAACAGCAAAGGAGCAAAAATAAGTGTTTTACCTTATCTTTTGGATTACTGAAAGTGAGGCTATTGAACAGTGATTTTCTACAACAGCAGTATTGTGTTTCCATGAAATGAATGGACAACTATAGTTTCCTCTACATTCCGTTAAATGTATGACAGCATTTCTTTGCACTTTTGAAAGGACTTTCATGTAAATAAATAATTACCTACAAGGAGATTCTCGGTGCTTCTAGTTTCATTGCTACTTTTGCTATCATCAAATGGTGTCAAGATCTGGAAATAACTGTTCTGCTTGTACTGTCCAAATTAGAAGGATAATTAATGCATTTGACTATAGCGGTTTGGAGTTGTGCACCACATGGAAAACATGAAAGGTCACTTTTGAGTACTTCTATTTTCACTAGTGCTTTGGTTTGGTTATGTTGCAAATCAATGACTTTAACAAAAGCTGGTATATAGTGAAGATAATGATAAAACCAGCTGGAATTAGAGGTACAAAGTGGCTAGGTTTAATTACTTTCTACAGGATTTTTGTATGATTCCTTTTAAGAATGTTGACAACACACTTTAATTTTAAAAGAGAGTGGACCACAATCCCCTTAGGGAAGAGAGGTGTCTTTTGAGACCATTATATGCATCTTTAATATTCTGATAACTCATCTTTATGCTTTTTATATTTTGATATTCTCAAAGTCAGATAGAGTAGGAGACACTGTGAATCACTGTACAGAAATAGTGATATAGAATGAATTGATAAGTCTCAGTTTTACAAGTTTTTCTTCCCTTGTATTTGATTGTCAAACTACAAAGGTGCCTGCCACACTCCATTCAGGTAGTGAGCTGTCAATACAGTTTTCAATCATTTTTCTCTCTTCACTTGTTTAATCAGTTTTGTTGTTATTCTATGACTTTCCTCCCAGGTTATCTGTAGTACTGATATTATCTGTTGAAGTCCTAGATAGCAGCCCACCTGTGGTCTTCAGTTTGGAGGAGAAAATGCACTGCAGTTATTACCTGTATTTTATGATAGTTCTATATGTCTCTACATATGTGGCACAAAAGGCTGGCATTCTTTTTTTACTTTTTATTCCTGGCATTTTTGTGGTGCAAGCTCTTTCTTAATTTGTTTTCATGGTGCAGCTCTCAATGACTTATAGATGTTGCGGGAATAAACAACATTCTGGTTTTAAAACCTTGAAAATAATTTTCATTTTACATTATAACATCTCAATATGAATGATTCTGGTCTTATTCTGATACTATAAAGAAATTAAATACATTTTTTTTTCCACCACTGTGTCCAAGTATTTCATAGGATGTCTGCTTACATTCCGTAATTCAACCAGGTGGTGATTACTTGAAAGGATTTTTCATTATCTATAGTTAAACTTCATTTCTGAGTTAGTATATTGAACTTTGTAACCAAAACTTTCTTCCCTTCTTGCCTCATTTCCACAGGAAATGTCCGAAGGGAAGAATGTTACAAGTTACATCAAAAGTTTAACAAATGATTCATTACTGCATGAAAAATAATGTAATTTAAGTTTGGCAATGAAGCTGTTCATTATATTTACAAAATCAGTCTTCAGTGCAAATTAAATACTTCTTGATAACAGCCCATTGCAAATTCTTGGGCATCACTAAAGCTAATTAAAAACAGGTGGATTCTTCCCATGTAGCTTATGAACCAGCTGAATGAAATGCAGATAACTTGTATTAATAGTTAGAGAAGATTTTTATTTTTTTTTCCCCCATAGACCTTATTGGAATGCTAGGATTCTCTAAAGCTGTGATTCTGAACAGAAAAAGAATTGTGCTTTTACTTTGTTATCGTTATTACTTTGTTTATAAAACCTGAATTTTAGTTGGCACTGTAGTTAAGAGAAGACCCTGAAGGAAGCTTAATCTTTGAAACCTGATCTCTGTGTGAAAGTCTCTGTGACTGTCTGGTATAAAGATTTGAAAGGTTTAATTTAGCAACTCAAATTTACATAGTAAAATTCAGTAAGTTTTAAGTTTTGTGATGTCTGTTATATTTTTCAAGACTCAGTTTATCTTTCAGATAAATAAGAGCAAATGACTACATGAGATAGCAATATTGCAGGACATGTGCTATGTTTACCGAGTGTTCCGTTTATGAACTGAATGTTCTGCCTTATCTTGTGATTTATTACTAGTTAGATAGTTCTCTTTAATTTCTATGAGTTTGTTTTATATGGATTAATGATACTGGTTTCTGCCTACAAATTTGGGGCCATATAGAAGGAAACTCAGAGGTAGAGAGTAAGAGACCTGCGTGCTGCTGCTTTGTGCTTCACTTTCATGGCATTGCCTACCATATTGACTGCTCTCTTTGTTTTCTGGGCAGAATGAATAGAAGACTTGAAAACCCAACTGGCACTATAAAAATTTTTCAAAGACAGAACTGCTCGTGTCTAAGCCAAATGAGAGTTCTGAAGTGCATGTATCTGCAAATCAGGCTATACAGAACTGTCCAAATATAGTATTTGTATCTTATGTTATTGTAATAAACCTCAAAGATGGTCTCTCTGTTACACAGCATATAACCAAGTGACCCAATATAATGTGGAATTCATGATACTAGTCTTGCTAAGCCCAACCAATTTTAATTTTGGGACTAACACAAGCTTTTTGCAGCCTCGGAAGAGAAGGTGAGTGAAAGAACAGAATAAAATAGTAGAACATTACATTTATTTAACTCTTCTAGTTTGGATACTCTGAATTTTAAAACAGTTTTCCAATTTAGTCACTGTATGGGTGCCGAAAAGGTTCAGAAAATCTATCAAATAAGACAAATTGAAACAGTTTGCAGTCTTTCATTATGTCACTGCTGAAATATATTGCTAATATGGTAGTGAAGAGTTGGTAGATTAGAGAAATATTTAATATCATACATATAATTTTTCATCTGAGAAATAGAAGAAAACTTACGAGATGTGAAGTTTCTTAGTTGATGGCAATAGAGTAGATGTATATTGGAGCATATTTAATTTTTATCGTAAACATAGGTTTCTGTGTGCTTTCAGATGCCTGGGTGCAAGTGCTCATAATCAATCTCAAATTGTCTCTTGCGGGTTATACTGACCAGTTCTGAGTGAGGTGTAATGTTGCCGTGCCAGTGTATTCAGTAACAACATAAACAATTTTGTAATACCTTACAGGTCAGATCTGAGCTGCTTTGTTCTCCATAGTCTCTAAAAGTGGGCCATAAATCACATCAAAATCTATTTACATATGTTTATTAATGAATTTTATAAATAACTTGCTAAAATGTCCAAATCTTCCTAAGATTGCAGTATTTTAACTTTCCTGTATCAGGAATTATTTACTGTTTCACTGTGGGTCAGTGTTATGTGTTGTCTTTTACACCTAGACTTGAATTTTTATGTAAAAGTTGTATGCTGGGCAAAGGACCTGTGTTTCATATATAATGGGAAATGCTAAGAGCAAGATAAGTTAAAATAATCTTGTGTAAGAGATTGTTTTAAAATTTACAAGAGTAAAAAGTCTAGTCACAGTCTCAAGTTTGTTAGTTAAGAACAAAATTTCTTTTGATTTTTTTTTTTTGTTTGTTTGTTTTTTTTTTGTCTTTATTACAAATTATTTTTCTCANTATTTCTGTCTTTATTGCAAGTTATATCTCTCAGTTTGAAATGGAATTTTGTGCACTGGGGAAGTATAATTTATTGTAAATGCTACATTTGAAGGCTAATTTCTCAAGCAGTTGGAATTACATATTTTTTTTCAGACAAACATTTCTTCTGTGCATTGCATCATCATTAGATCTGTTTAAAAATATTTCTTGAGCATTTAAACCAAATTGCGCTTCTTTCATATACTGTAAGTTTTTAAAGTGGTAACATCTTCAGAGTGCGTGCTTGTTCACATTGTATTGCTTCTGAAATAGCTGGGAAAATACAGCAATGAAAAAAATCACTAAACTAGAAAGCGCCACTTGTGACATCAACAGTAGTTTAATATGAAAAGGAAGAGTAGACAGCTTTTTCAATAGCTTCTTTGCAGGGCCAGTTTGCATGTGCACTTGATAGTGGTGGTACTCGATAGGTCAAGCATACCTTAATTTCTACCATGAAGAAGTTGCAACAGGAAAACATTTTTGGACTGGTTCATTTTTGTGATAAAGGAGTGGGCTTTTTTGTTTGTCTTTCCTATAGAAAATCAAACACGTTCTCTGTATCTATGAGCCATCAGTAGTATCATTCTTTGTACATGCTTGCTGTAGCTGCCACTGCAAAGTGACTGTATTGTCCTCAAACCTACTGGAACCATTTTTAACATGTCCCTTGCTTCATCAGCCTTTTTGCTACCATGAAGCCCAACAAGTCCCTTTGCCAGTGGTAATTTAGAATCTACTAGTGAAGTGTGGGCATTTATCGGTGTTACAGTTTTCAAGTTGAAGCCAAAATTCATTTGTTGACATATTTCTTGAATGTGCTTTTATTTAATAAAGAAGAAACTGCACGTTTCAGGAAATGGTAATCTTTATTTACTCTTATGATGGGGAAATGCAAATGAAGCAGAGAATTTTGTGATTAGTATTTTACCAAGCAACTGTTTACTATAATTATGTATTTTTAGTCAGTGGAGTTACCATATTCTATTAACCAGATTATTTCTTGACTTCTTGTAGGATTCTGAGTAACAACAAGATCTTATGGTTGAAGAATGGCTCTTTTTTCGGGCTGAGATCCCTGGAGAGACTGTGAGTAACTATCAGCCTTATTTCACCTTCAGTTAAAAAGTCTTTGTATTTTAAATATAGAAACAAACATCACATAATGAAGTTGAGATGTTCTGAACTGTATTGCACAGTAGAGTTTCTAGGCAGTCATCAAGTGAATGGGGATGGATGTGGAAAATACAGGAAAGAACTGCCATCAATTTTGAACTAAAATAAACATTCGGTCAAAGACTTATGCTACACTGTGTACACTATCACAGTGAAGACTGATCTATGTAATGGTAACACTAATATACTTGACATGTGGTTTGTGTTATTCATCCCATTGGTCTCCAATATTCCATTTTAATTCTATTCTGATTTTAACTCTATGTTTTAATTATATTCTAAAGAAACTGGACAGCATTTATCACTGGAGCAGACAATGACATTGATAAAGCTCCACGACTGTCTATTTCTAGCCAATATTTAGAAGTGGGAAGAGGAGCAACTAGTGAGTTTGGAAGAAAATGTTTGCAAACTTCAATGGAATAAGCTGTAACAACTATACTGTAATAACACTGCTTTCTGCATATGTAGGTCACTCATTTGAGCATAATTATGTGAACAAGTCTAAAAGGCTATTTTAAAAAAAAATAAATATCTATAGGCTACTTACTTTTCCGGTGCATCTAAAATGAGTGATGATATCATGCCTATCTTACAATATCTCCTGCAGGTTAAGCTAAATTATTTTTATATTGCTTTGTAAGAATACTTTCATTATGTAGTGATGTTGATAATGAAGTAGTTGCTACATTCATGAATGCATGAATGTATTCTATGTTGTATAAATGTTTCCGTATGCAAAAAAATTACACATTAAAATCAAGTTTACCTAGTATTTTACTATATATGTGTGATATGCATGCTGTTTATGAATGTGTAATAATTTGGTAAGTATATGATAGATATTTTAAACAATGTATTTCAAGTTCTGGAGGAATCCCTTTAGCACCTTGAAGGATTGGGATAAAGGTGTCTGGACTGTAAAGGAGCACAACATTTTATCTGACTGTAGCTATAGATGTAACATACTGCTTTAATATTGGCAAAATTAAATGGTATAGAATGAAGAGTAGTTGTGTATTATTTACTAACTGGTTTGATCTTAAGTGTAACAATGATATGAGGTTTATAAAGAAGCTTACAATTATTTTAGACAAACCAAGTTAGAATAGAGGATAGGATTACAAAGTTATTGCAAGAAGGGAAATTAGTCAAATAAATTCTAATGTACTACAAGTAAAGCATTAGTGTTTAGAAATAGAAAAACATTTCCTCTGTGGTTTTTTTTTTAAGGTTTAATTTACTTTGGGAAATAATACTGAGCATGTACTTTTAAAAACTATTAATTATGTAGTTAGAGAAATACTTCAACCTGAAAAAATGTTGCACACAGTATTGAGAACAGTGAAAAACCAAACAAAAATGCTTTAGGTGTGTAGTCTCAGGTATCATCACTATCTAAAACTTCTTAATTTTATTGTATTGATTTTTTTCAACATTACAAATAAAATGAGTGTCATCTCCTCTGTAAAAATGCTATTTGGCATTGTTGTTAATACAAAATCCATAAGTGGTCCTTGAATCAAAGACTAGAATTCAGATGATGACATTCTGATCAGATTCCGATGCTCTGTTTCTTGGTTTTTGGCCCCATACACTTCTTATCCACATCTACATAGTCCCAGTTTCAGCTGGGGGCGGATGTAGAGGGTCAGAGTGAGAACAGCTAGAATAGTCTACTAGGAGGTGGATGTGAATGAACTGCATTTGGACAAGTGCTGCTCCCCAGCTTTGCCTTCTCCACAGAAGCTAATTCAGAGTGGTACCTCAGGTGCTTAAAATGAAGAACTATGGCAGCAACTGCAGGTAGTACAGTAGCAGGAAAATCCAACTTCCTTTAAGATAATGCTGTTTACAAGATCAAGTGCTTATAAACATGAATGTGTGCGAGTTAAGGATTACTGATTTAATTTGGGTTTGCAGTGCTTGTGGTCCTGTTCAGAACAAAACATTAGTAATGTGAATGCCACAGAGAAAAGCATCATGTGTATTCTCCAATTCTTTTGTGGTTACATTCAGTCATGAGTCAGAAGAGTGTTAGCTTATGTGGAAAATGAAATCATTCAATGTCAAACTGAAAATTTTAGAAAAGTAAAATTTCAGGTGGAACTAAATTGAGTTGTATATTCTGGCTCCTTTCTATCCTGGAGTGCTCAAACTCTCTTTTTGAGCAGAGAACAGTTCGAAGCCCCACTCCAACAAGCTAGTGACAACTTTGCCCTTATTATTTTGTTTTTCAGTGCATGTCACAACAGGAATTGAATTACAGCAGTGTCAATCCTCCCAAGTTCTGGTGATTTCTCAACAGTATGTTACACAAGCAAAAGACCTCGCAGAGAAGTAGTCTCAAACTAGGACTCCTCATTTTATGCAACTTTACTCAAGCAAACTGAGAAACATAAGTTGCATGCCCCTTAACTGTCCATTCTAAACAGAATCAGTTCTTCTAAAGCTGAGACTATTGTAGAACTCTTATGTTATGCATGAAATGCACTTTTTTTCAAAATATAGTTGGACTTGATTTGCATTTGTTTTTGTAGAGTTCTCAGAAAACTGCAGTTTTTTCGACCATAGCATATTACAGAGTTCCTATTTCAGATTGTCTTAAATTGTGTTACCGCTGTAAAAGGAAATCTGTTAGTAGACTTTCAGGAGATACAACAAGCCAGCCAGGAAAAAAAACATGTTTGTGGACACAGTTAAGTGTCAGAAAGTAACAGAAGATAAATAACTAAAGTAACAGAAGGCTAATCCTAGAGCTACAGATATATTATTGATACTAAAAATGAAGCATTTAATAATGTCCGTAGGAAAAATATATAAGTAATAGCCATCCAAATACATTTATGAAATATTAGTATTTTTACTGGACCATTTGTAAAAATCCTTTGAAAAACAACATCTCACAAAAGGTGCCTTTTCTGTATTTTGTATGTGGGTGAACAGTGGCTCATGAGTGATCTGTAGAGATGGCACTGTCTCCATTTAGCTTGAGTTTTGCAAAAATAAGAATTACTGCCTTATATTGATTTGGAAGGGCTGAATTGCAAATGTATAATGGCATCTGGATGATGATGTTCCTCTATGCATACCAGTAGTATCAACCAGATATATTAAGAAGTGAATAGCATTACTTAAGTACCATGCAAGAGTAAAAGCTTTCAGTAAACTTAGAGGCTTTATGGTGCTCAGTTTATATAGGTCTTGATTTGGAATAAAATAAGAAGTGTGGGTAAGAAAATACACTTTTTTTTAAGCGAGTGTGGTAAAGAAACTGTTTTTTAAAATATTAAGAGCTTTGTGGAATTGAAACGGAGGAGTTCTACAGACCATAAATTCTACAAATTAGAGTGAGCATCTTGAACCCATTTCTGTGATACACCCTGTGGAGATGGCTTCGCATTCAGGAGGCTAAGAGTTCAGTTTGAATCTGAAGCGTGGGGCAAACACTTGACAGACTGTAATGGTTTTGGTTCCAGTCCCTGTATGTAGTCAGAGTTGTGTCTTGCAAAGAGATGCACTGGTATCGGCAGAATGACATTGGCTATTATAGACATGTAAGTAAGTTTTTCATATGCTCTGAGTACCATAAAAGAAAGGCAAAGTGGGCTTTCAAAGCCATGAAATAGTGAAGTAGTCCTTTCAAGTCTCAGCAATCTAGAAGCTCTCATTTAGTTAAAATAGTGATTTGGAGAATCTCAGCAACTGAAAAATTAAGTCTGTATAATTTGATGGTATAGTTATTCCATAAATTGGAACAGTATTTTAAATATAAAAACCTGTGACTTACAGTTTGCTTTTCTTTTAATTGTTATTATTTGTTTGTTTATTTTGAAACATTACTATTACCCAAGGAATCATAGACTAGGACAGACTACCAAGCTACTAGTAGATACCTTATCATGGCAGTACATGATAGATTTCAGATTCTGAACGGTGTGTGGCAAAGTAATATTATTAGTAACAGTTGTGGCAAGTCTTTTTATGCTTGGGAATACTTAGCCAGCCATAGTCCACATGATGCTTCTGGGGACAAGGACTGAGGTGTTTGGGCCAGGTGCTCCAGCGGTGCTTGGACCAAAAATCTAGATTAGGAAACTAAATCTTATCCCCTCATCCTGATGTTAACTAACACAAAACAGTATCTGAGCTATTATTCACACTACTAATTTCATTGCCCTCCACAGTAACCACTGCATCAAAATTTCCCGGATTGGTCCTGTCCCGTGCTAACTTCCTGTTTTACCTCTAGCTGGGGTTAATCTATCATGGCTTCTTCTCCACTGTGGGCTTCCTGGTGCTTGATGGGGTTGATCTTGTACTTAATTTTCTTCAGTGGGTGTATGAAGTCTCTCTCTCTGTTTTGTAATCAAATGTAGTTTTTCATCGAGTTTATAGGAGAATAATTATCTCTGAGACTGCTGCTCCTTTGTCCCCTGTGGCTAAAACTATTTAATGGGTTCAGAAACTATTTGGAGGGAACTAGCAAATAAAAATAAACAAATATACACAAACAGACCATCGTTGCATAAGGAGTGTTTCCTTGGGAAATCAGGATGAAAGATCACTAAGCAAGATTACTCGTTTTTCACAGTTGACCCAGAAGAAAAGCATGCCAGGCACAAATACTTCAACAGTAACTGTTTTACAGAAATTTGTTGTTACATTTCCTAATATTCTAAAACATGTTCCTAGACAAAGAAGCATTTGTAAAGATTTAGCATTTAATTGATTTTTTTGTTTGTTTGTTTTAATTTTGTTTCAACTGTATAGATCAATCTTACTTGACAAGGTCTCAAAT
Organism: Baryphthengus martii; assembly: GCA_013396935.1. Lineage (NCBI taxonomy): Eukaryota > Metazoa > Chordata > Aves > Coraciiformes > Momotidae > Baryphthengus > Baryphthengus martii. The sequence continues at coordinate 901,791 of VWZK01017152.1, forward strand.
TGTATGCACTTTTATTAAGTGTTGCTGTGTTGTAAAGTTACCGGCTGTGTGACAGTCCTATGCAGTCACATGTTGTCCTCAATTATTATTAGATAAGATTGCATAAAATGTACTTTCAGTAGCTTTCAGTACGACATTCTGCAACTGTATATCATGCTGTGCAATTGAGGTAGTATTGCATTAACTTGAGGGAATGAAAGGGCAGGAAAGGCAAGCAAAACAAATTAGACCATAGAAGAAAACCCATGTTGTTAAACAGCTGGTATAAAAATATGGTCTTTAGATCTTCTTTAGCAAAACTCAAGTGATGAAAGGATAAAATATGAAGGTTTTACGTTTTGATGTATTGATGTGCTGCTTTAAATATGCAATTTATGTTCTTTAAAGTACTAACCACTTCTGTTTTTTTTCCCTGCCTGTACTTTTGAAATCTGTGTGCGCGTGCGCGCGCACGTGCACACACGTGAAGAAACAGAGACACTGTGAAGGATTGGAAAAACAGTTAAAGAAGTGGTTAAACAGTTTTATTTTCAACACACGTTTAACATCTTTAAAGTTAGAAACTTCATAAATTAAATTTAGAAAAATTAGAATTATGTGTTCATTTTTTGGGTTGTTATAACAACCAGGATTTTTCTATTTTTACAGACTAATAGTATTTCAGACTGACAGCCAAGATCCAATTGTACAATTTTTTTATTCTTTTTTTTTTTTTTTTTTTTTCCTGGAGGGCTTGCAACTAAGGAGTGTGCTCCTAACTTCATGCAAATGCTTTTAACAGAAAATAGTTTGATCTTGGAGACCTCAAATGACCACATAATTAATCTCAAATGCCATTTAACCATGTACAGAGAAATACTGTTATGTTAATCAGGGAAGGGTCGATTTTAAAATCTCTTTCTTAAAGCTGTTTGTTGTGTGGGTAGTCATGTCATGGTTGAAAATGGTTACATCTAGTTTTTGTATTTGGAAAAATATGGAGAAAGGAAAATCAGTGCAAACTCCTTTCAAGTATCTGATGTTTTCTTGCCACTTTCTTGTATTTCAAATTCCCCATGGATTTAGTAAATTCTCTAGATCTGGTTGATAGTGATGACCTGGATGAGGGGATTGAGTCTACCCTTAGTAAATATGCGGATGACACTAAGCTGGCACGAAGTGTCAGTCTGCTGGAGGGTAGGGAGATGCTGCAGAGGGACCTGGACAGGCTTGATCGATGGGCTGAGGCCAATGGTATGAGGTTCAGGAAGGCCAAGTGCAGGGTCCTACACTTTGGCCACAATAACCCCAGGCAGCGCTACAGACTGGGGGANGATTCTGTGATAGCAAACAAGTTCTTTGTTTAAATTCAGCTTGAATGTTCTCAAAGAACAAAAATACAAATGCTCCAACCATTGTTTTTCTAGTAATACATCTAGGAGTCCTGGGAAAATCTAAGCAATTTTTCACGTAAAATTTCATATTGTGTTGGCTGTTTTAATTGGTTACAAAAACCTTGTTATGCTGCATTACTATTTGAAGTGTTTGAGCGTATTCCGGTAGGTGAAGAAGGATGGGAATCGTCATCGTAGTGATTTTTCTCCTGGAATGAGACTGTACTTTGTGCACATGCTCTCAACTAGACTGAAAACAATTCATATTCCTCCTGGTGCTCATTGAACTTTGAGTTACCCTTTTGGTTTCAGTATCAGATTAAGAGATTGTCTTTCTAATTATGATGATGCTACTGTTTGTGTGAAGCAGAATAGTTGTCTTTGTCGCTTCTACATGCAGCTAATATAGCTAGCAGCTTTTTATCAATGTTAAGTATGCTTGCCTGTAGCTATAGCTGTCCTATTGATTATTTTTTTTTCTGTGAACAATATTAAATTAGAAATATGCCAAGCAAGAGTTAATGTAATGAACCAAATCCTGATGCAGTACTAGGAATTTGAGTTTGCAGAATTGATACTCCTCTTCTCTTAGTCCTATCATCACAACCGATATACACATGTATTTTCTGGATTCAGTATTGTAAGTGTAAAATGAGAGATCCATGGAAGCCCTGACTGTTATAGCTACATGAAAATACCTGCCTGGTTACATAAGCAGCAAGAGGCAACAACAGGTCTGAAGGATCCTTTGAAAATATAATGAAATAGAAAACTGACTTGGAAAAAAGACACTATTTGCCCTCACATAGAAGTAGAGGAGTGCGGGGTGAAATGCATTTCAAAGTAAATGTTATTTGGCTGCAGGCAGTGTTTTAATGACTCTTACAGAAGGATGATATCTAATTTGCAATTGTTGCATAGAAATTTTGAGAAACTAGAGAAGGGGAAACAGAGACAGGATCCAAATCACAAGTCAAGCTGGACAAACTTAATCAGAAATTACCTTTTCATTCTAATTCTGTGGTCCTTTATGGATCTTTTGATTACATCCTGTAACAATAAGTTACTCATTTAGTAATCCAAGAGCTGAATATGTGCATATTTTTATGCCCTCCCCCAGAAAAACTCAATCCAAAATCAAGCAAACCAAAAACCTCCCCAAACTCTCTAAAATCCAGAACGTATTATGTCCTAGTGTGCAGCATCAAAGAGAGATTTAGCATTGTATCAGGAATTATAAAGCTCTTGTTATTCTGAGTATGAGTGTCAGAAACAGAGTTAGAAATTAAAAGGAAAATTTTATTACACTCTTTCTAGTAGTCATATACACTGCATTACAAACATGAAGTAACTATCAAAACGCTTGCAATGTAGTCTGACAGAAAGATAATTTTTTTCCTCTAGTCATTTGTTATTTACGAGTGCAAAGACTTAATACAGACTATTAGGTATCACATACTTTGTATTTTAGAGATAAGGCAGCAGGAGAATACCCTATATGTCTACTTCCATCATAATGTGCAAAAAAAGCAGTAATTCTAAAAAGAGAGGATGTTTTCTTTTGGCTATTACAGTGCTGTTTAAAAATAGCAGTAATTAACTCTGAAAAATAAGTTAGTAAAATCAGTTCCATAGTTTTAGTGCAAGAGTGCAGAAACAAATGTATTTCTTTTCTTTCTACCTTAAGCCTGTTTTATGCTGGTTTACTAAACTGCCATGTTCATTTCTCTGGTTCCTGTGGTACATTTTTTTTCGCTCTCATAGAAACAACATGGGCTACCGGGCCATGTCTTCTCTCTTAATTCTGGGCTTCATAATGAAACTTAAGACTTGCCAGTGCTGATTTCCCCCCAGGCACTGCTCATTGGCGTGATGGGCATTTATGCCATATTTCTTTTATTCATATGTAATGTGGTCTTTAGCATGTTTACTGTTAAGACCATCAAAGTTTGATACCTCGTGGTAGTATCCATATGTAAAATTTGAGATACCTCAAGTTCTGAGTAGGAACATCTCAATATCATGGTGTTGTTGGGTAAAAGTCAGTATCAGAAGAAAAGCTCTAAACTCCATCGTTCCTTCCAGTGAGTTTTCTGGGCCCTACTGATACTTTTTTTTTTTCCCTCTCTCTCTAACTTGGTATCAATTGACATTTCTCATTTGCTTACTTATAAGGAAAAAAAAAAAGTTATACTCTTTCAAAAATTTGTGTCTATAGGCTAGCCTGTGAAATCTCTGATGAAAATATACTCTTACTCATTTATATCTTGCTAGTCTATAAATCCACCAAGGGTACCAAATAACCCCGGGAACTTGTTACCCTCAAAACTTCTGGGATGCCTGCAGAAAGTATAGCTTGTTCTCTGACACCTGTACTTCATCAATAATCTCTGAGAAGGCAAAATAAATAATAAAAAAAAAAAAAACGACTTGAAAAGAGCTATGCTTTATGCCAAACCAGTTTAAAGAAGAAAAAAAAAATCCCCAAAATGAGTTGTCTGAAGTAGTTAGGAAAGCTGATGTAATATAACAGCTGTGGGTAGTTTTTCTCCCCACTTCTTAATATAGACAGAATTGATTAGTTGGGTGTCGCATAGTGCTGCGTGTGTCAAGTTGGTACAAAATGGTTGTTCTCACGAGAAAATTGCATGCAGACTTAGCACATGATAAGCTGTCTTGTGTTAACACAAATTACCTCGTTTTTGAAATGGAAAGTGACTGGGAGAGCTCTAGAGGATGTTTGTATAGTCTGAGATATGCACATATTCTGTGGAGAAAAAAAAAGAATTACAAAATTCCCTTATGCTCTACTTCAGAAAGTGTTTGGCTGAGGAGAATACAGAGAAACATCGTACTGGAATAAAAATATGTATTCTTATTTACTTGTGAACATGAAAGAATAAAATAAAATTGTTCTGTGCAATGATAGCAAGCTTCATCTTGCAGAACTGAACAGTTTGAGTTAAAAATAAGTCGCTCGAATTATCATAATGTAAGAAACTTGAAGTGCAAATAAAATGCGCTAAATCAGGAAAAAATTTTAGTTGTAAGTACCTGAAAAACCTCAATTTATTAAAAAGCATGCTTTCTCAACCATAACTAACACTTTTGCTATGATGCTATTATTAATGACCAATGAAAGAAACTTACAGCTGATGTATTTTTCGCAGCCACATGGTGCATTTGTTATTTTCACCAAGTGTACCTTAGTTAATAGTTTTTTAAAGACCTTAAAGACATGCTTTTCAGCTGAAATGGGAGTTTAAAGTACATTGTGTTCAGGACAAAACACAATGTACTTGTGTACTGTGTCAGCAGCTAAGTTGAGAATTTGATAGCTTTTTTTCCCTTTCGTACCATTAATCGCTTTTAGGTATTTCTGAGAAGTGCAAGTGCCTCTCAAGGGACAGTTCTCCCATTTGAATAAAGTTTGAGTACTGTATTAAGCTTTCCTACTGTACAGAGCTATGTGAACTTACAAAAATATTTAGGAATGTGAGACCAGAATGGGTTGCAGCCAGGCTTAGTTTCCAGGCATAAAAAGAAAATTTTGTTCAACTGTCCCTCTCATCATAAACACCATAAACTAGCCACTCTGTTAATTGCTTTCCAGCACTCCATTAAGAACACTGAAACTTCTGTTCAAAATAATGTCCCTAAAAGTTGTAATGTGTCAGTGGAGAAGAAATTGTAATGTGTCACAGGATTGGGTTTTTTAATTTTCTTTTTACCTGTCTTTGCCACTGTAACCAGTAGATTTTTATCAGTCCAAATCGTTAACTGTGAGTGTGCCAGCAAGGTGTACTAACACAGGCACCTGAAATTTTTACAGTACTGGACCCGTTCAGGTTGCTAGCGTAAGCTGTTCAGCATTCCCTCTCTTAGCCTTTTTTAGCAAAAAAGGAAGGAGCAAGGAAAGCTCCATGTTCTGCGTCAAGCAAGAAATAAAAAAAATATTACTGCCCAGAGAGGAAAATTTGTGTCACGAGCTGCAATTTCTAAATCTAGTAAGCCCTGTCCAGGCATAAACCCATTTCTGTAACAGTTTCAAGCTGCATTTTGGACAAATAATTTGAAAGCTACTCCAAACCTTTATTTCTGTAATAGCTAAGCTTTTTAAAATGTCAGTGTTTTTTAATCTGTGATCTAAATGTACTTATAGCGTATTTTTATCCATGTGATTTATATGGTTCTGTTCTCCTTTAACTTAAACTAATCCTTTTCTCTTTGTAGGGTTCACCATGTATAAACAAGGCTGTAATACTCACTTTCCTTGTCTAAGCAAGCCAAAAATATGATAATCTCTTAGTGGCATCGTGAAAATAACCATGAAATGTGTATATATATAAAACAATTATGTGCATAAAGCCTGAAAAGTATCTAAAAGTAAGATTATTATCTGCAAAAATTTGTTTTGTATGTAATGGCGACGTACTCTTTTTATAGTCTAAAAATACGTTTGAATGCAGTTTATTGAATACTCAGACAAATACAATTTCAGCCTAGTTTAGCATTTGGAAGTGTCGTTCATGTTATAAAACTCTTATATAGCTGAACACAAGGAAGACCTCTCTGGAGTATCTACATGTAGCAAATATTCATGGAAAATTCACTGAGACTTTAGGGCTTAGGCAGTCTGTAAGCAGCTAAGGCTGCTTTCACTGGTCTTGTGTAACCAGCCAGTGCTTACCAAATTGGCACTTAGAGAAGCCTGGTGAAACTTTAAAGCTTCCTACTGATGACATAGAATTGATTCCTGTGTTTCTTCCTATTTTTATTTCTGTTTGCCCTGTTTTCAGGTTGAGTGCTGACACTACTGGATGAGTGGGCAAGGTCCTGTTCTTTTTAAGTTCTCTGGATCAGAGAGTTAGTAAGCTGATCTCTTTGGTGGTGGTTGGTTCTTTTTTTTATTTTATTCACGCTATCATCTGCACAGTAATAAAATACAGACGTTTTGTTACAGGCCGCCTCCTGATTTTCTTGTGTTCAGGTGTACAAGTTAGTGGTCTGTGATGATTGCTTTGTATCTTGTGTGTGCAAATCAAAATAAATGCCTTTTCTTCATAACCAAACAAGACGTTTCAGTTATTTTTCCCTATTGACTATGTTATTGCGCAGCAGCTGCTCCCTGATTCCATATACCTGTTTACTCATGTATTCAGATTCTGTCTTACCGTAAGGGGAGAAAATACATCTTAGTTAATAGCTCTGACATAATTTCTCCTTCATTCAGCCATTTCCTACTTTTCTACTTCCCTTGTTCTAATTCATGTTAAGTAATGACAATGGAAGGAAAAACATTTAATGGAAGTAGAAAAATGATATCATAAAAGCCGTAAATATTAGCAGAGGGGTGGGAGACACATGTGGAACATGGGAAGACATCTGAGTATTGGGAAGGGGTTAGCAATAGCATATGTTGGAAGTGGTCTCGTATGCAGACTTTCTTCTTTCCTTCATACTGACTTAAAGAAATTTTTGATCTTCCTACCTCTGTGTTGAGTTGGTGTGCTAATGGATGCATGCCCTAATTTTTTTTTTCTTGCTTCAGATCTCTCCCCTTTGAAAATTACTCAGAGTTCTCTGATTTTAGGTGGAAATATTAATTTTCTGGGTGTGTGATTCCTGTAGCATCATTAAAAAAAAATAAAAAAATCTGTCCTTTCTCATTGTATTTGTGTTCTTATGTTGTTCTGTCAACTTATTTTTGTTGTTTTGAAATAACCTATCAAGACAGGCACTTTGCTCTTACATATAGTATTCTGTACCTGTATAATTATTTACACAGGTCCATAAGTGTGCATGAAGTCCTATATTCATACTTTTGATCCATTTCCCCCATGAATCTGGTAAAAAGTTTCCTTGTGACAATTCCTCCATAAAAGAATTAGGCTTTAAGGCTTGCATAAGTGAGCTAAGCCAAGTTTTGTTTCTTCAGCCCACCTAATGCCTCTCAGTAGCCCTTCTGGCTTTCCACACCTCCATATTATGGAGGTGCTATTCCCTAAGGCTCCGCTCTTTTTCACAGGAACAGCCCGTGTTTCTTCAGAAAACACATCTGGTACGCCACTGAGCAGCTATTTCTTTAGCAAGCATTTTAGAAAAAAGATAGGTGCAGCTGGGAAGTGAAACTCTGGTTGATATCTACAAAGAATATAGAACCGTAAGTTGTGAAGGATGGATACTGGACACATGAACTTCAGCGTATGCCAACAACCAGAATATGAACTCTTCAGGACTCTGGGCTCATGCCAACATATGCAAAAACCTGTACAGGCATGTCATTGTTGCTGCTGTTGCTTCAACTTGTGTAACATGCTAACACATGGTATGCCTTGCTTTCTTTTGCTAAATGAACGTGACAAATTCGTTTCTTTAAATACTTGATGTGTTTTAGTAAGGTTGAGGTTCAGCAGACTAAAACTCCAGCATTTTTAATGAACTGTAGACCATTAACTGTGCACTTTTTATTTATTCATTTTAATGCTTGCATATTTCAGAGGTTGTAAATTAGTTGCTTTAGTGTACACTAATGAAGTTGCTAGTGGTGCACTTTGAAGAAATCCCATTGATTGCCCAGTTCTCTTGGTTAGTCACATATAAAAGCAGATGTGGATACAGTTTTTGTTAACTGGATTTGCATAAAACTTACAAAAATTGCTGGGAAAAGTAAAAGCATGTATACTTCTTTGTGATCCACAGTCAGACTTCCATGAAATGAAGAGTCTTTTCTGAAACCAAAGCTTTTCTGATGACCTATTTAAGTCAGTATGTAGTTCAACAATATTTAAAAGATGATATGTGGGATATATGGAAAACAAACCCCAAGGAAGTGTGATGAGCCAACAAAAAGGAGACAGGATCACACAAGGCATTATCAGTCTTGCAGAATGACTGAAATAACCTTTTATACTGGCTTGCATATTTTACTGTCAAACTCTAGTAATGGGTTAATGTAAAAATGGTAATCTTTGAGAGCAGCTGCTGCTGACTTTCCTACTTCAATCAACAGGCAGAACTAAAACCAGAAATAATACTTCTCTTGTTTCAATATTGAGATAGTAGTAGAGCTGGGCAACTTCTATGGATCTTGACTTTGAGAACAGTCCTTTTATATGCAATATTATTGTAGTAGTATTACCTCTAGCTCATAAGTCAATGTTCTGACATTAAAAATAGCACGAATCATCATCAATTTCTTACTTGGAGCTACACAAGTGTACTGTTTACATTGGTTGCTAGGATAAATTCAGGTTAGCTAAGCATGAACTGATAGATGAGAACAATACTGCCAGTTTGGCAATATTTGTTCTAAATGTTACCTTTCATTTTCCATTGAAGTTTCAAGCTCCTGTGTTAGAATGAGTATGGATTTAGAGAAATTAAAGAAAGAGAACGCATATACATGTAAGTATATTACCAGTGCCAATTTGTCAGCAGTGAGTCTGAAGGAAGGCAGCTTGCCTGCTCCACCGTTCACCCAGAAAGTTAGCAGAACAGTCAATCAGCCAATTACCCAGCAAGCTATCTACATCCCAGAATGCTAAGTCAAAGCAATTGGTTATTGTTCTTTACTGGCATTTCTCCTTTTTCATGTCAGCTGTTCTTAGCATTTCCTGCATATTAAGTTTGGGAATATATAAGCTTTATATTCTGGTTTATTTGCTTGTATTTTACTAATCATGTATATTTATTTCATTTTACTGATGAAAACAAGGGATTTCTGTTGTTTTTATTACTCTTATATTTGCCTAGATATACTCATTTCATTTTGTCCTACTTGATTTTAAAGAATTAAATTTAAGGTGTCCGTTTGGCTTCTTATTTGCTTCATTCCTAACAACATCAGAGAAAAGACTTAAGGGAGCAGTGCAAGAAGGGGCTGATAGAAACCCAATAGGTGGCACTACTGCAGGTCATTATCCTCTGACCCCTCTTTGCTCCCTCCTCCACTTCTCTCAGAGATGAAGGCAATGGAAGTGGTTAAAGCTTAATGCACTTTGTGGAGGAAAGTTACGTTTCAGGCAAGGGAAATCCCCCTGTACACCACTCCTTACTGTTTTGTGCTTTCTGTTTCCAGGTTCTTGTGTCTATTATTGGCAGGTAACCTTTATCAGAAGATTTTTTTTGTAAAAATTTTTTTTTTTAAACCAATCAATGATTGTCATCACAAAATTGGCTATTATCAGAGCCAATGAAGTTCCATTTAGCTTAACCCAAACCAATTTCTCCCTGAAGTGATGGTGCAGGTCAGTCCTTGATATAATGCAATTTTCATCAGCAACAAGTACATCAGGGATCATTTGATCTGTATTATTTTTGCTTAGAGTAATGCTTAACAGTCAATTTATTTCACATACTTCTGGATTGCTTTTTTAAATATAATCTGAGCTGTTGTGAGTACCCATTTTTGGTTTGCTTGGTTGCGTGATGAATGCAGGTCTAATTCATTTTTGAGAAAAAAAATTATTTACTGCACCATAGAACTCTTTCTAAACATGTTTTATGTACTTTTTTATGACTAACAGAATTGTATGTTCCTAGAATGGAATGGATGCTGTGATTAAAAGCAGTGTTGCCATCCTTCAGGCAAAACTTTAAAATCTTCTAAATTGTGGATTTACTTCTCCAATAAAACATTTTAAATGTTAAAACTTTAATTTTAGTATATTTTTTCTCTTTCCATACACAGAAGTCTTTTCTGAAAGCTTAGTGCAGGTTCATTCTAATTCTATTTTTAATCCAATAGTGCAAAAAATTTCATCAGATCTTTTGGTTGTTGTTTGGTTCATTTTAGGTTAAGCCAAGGGTTAACTTCTTACAGACGTTCATTAAAAAGCAGCTGGGTTCTTTCTGAGGACAAATGGAGAAGTGTTTTGGCCAAGATTTAAAGAAATTATGCAAAATTGAGATTTTTATCCACTCCCCTCTCCTTCCTCAATACTATTATGTTCAGATTTGAAATATTCAGACTTGAAATCTGTCAGAGATTTGTCCCTGTGTGGTCTTGCACAGTTCGATCATGATCTGTTTTCATTTGGCTGAAATACAAGCTTTTAAACTGCATATGTTTTATTTGTGCAGAGATTTTTATTAAATGGTGAAATTCGTGATCTAACAACATTCTCATGGTATGTTATATGTGTGTGTATCATGTATAAACACCATGGAAATTCCCAATAAAAGTAATACTGGATTTGCGTGCATAAAGAAAATAAGATAAAGGAGTTCAAAGATAAGTACAGGGCTCTGGATTACAATTAACAATAGTGTATGTGAATTAAATCCATTGATGGGAAAATTATAGCCTCATTAATTGGAGACTGGAATACGAGAATTCTGATTAACAAGTTGTTGTATGTGATGGTGGAATTATAATATCAGTGGTGTAGTATGCCTATAAATGAATATCTAAAAGTTGTACAATGAACTCAGTACAAAACATACAATAAAGAAGTTTCTCACCTGAAAAGCTAATACCATTGTGTTACTTTAGAACACCCCAAATTTTGCTAATGCAGTAAACATTTGAACTTAACCAATCTGATAAAACGTAATTATTGGGAAAAATTAATGGGAAAAAAAAAAATAAAGAAAAGAGAGAGATTGCCATAAGTCCGAGTTTGTTCTTGTGGTATGACAAAATCTGCAGACTGAGAGTATTGAAAGACCTATTAGAGCTTTAGCAATACATGCATTCATTGATAAAATAGTATTTTCCTACAAGTGAGTCAGATTATATGATTTAAGTAGAATGAATTAAGAAATACTAAGCATAAAATGATTTTAAAAAGACAATTGGACTACAGATTTATCTACCTTTTCATGCTGATTTTATGTAAATGATTTTTAAGAAATAATATTTCAAGGGTCACTATGGCTGTGGGCTATAGAATGCCATCATAAGGAACCTGGAAATTTTCCTCATTGTGAGACATCAAATACCTGATATTGAGAAATATCAAACATCCTCTTTTCTTTTTCTCAGAAATCCATCTGTCATAATGGGAATTGCTCTTACTGTTTACAGTATCCTTCAGGATAGTAAACTTGATTTTCTCTGCCCGTGTTATGTGCGCATAAGCAAATGAATAAATTTTGTATAATCCTATGGAATATTTAAGATTAAATGTGGCATAATCACAAGAATATATAACATAGTAAGCTTATACTGAGTCAAAGTTTGAGGAGTATTATTGCGTAAACTTACATTGATCAAATTTAATTTTTGCCTTGCTTCCCAGAAGTTTGTTGCTGCTACCAGCTAGGTTGCATACTTTTGTGACTGACATTTACTGTAAGTATATGTAGTAATCTGTCCCTCTTAATGAAACTGTAAGATTGTGAGCCTGAAAATTTGTAGGCAGAATGATAGTGCTGATTGATTGTCTATAGCTAAGCCTGATGTGGTTCAGATTTGGTCATTCACTACAAAAATACTGTATTCCTGAAGCCAATAGTCAGATAATTACCTTCATATTTAGAGACTTCTTTTGCCAAATAGTTCTAGGGAATGAAAATCAAATGGAGAACACCAGATATTTTACTAATAGAGGGACACTAAAATTGCATTTATTATAACTAGAAGCTAGACAGAATTGGAAATTAGTGTATATGGAGGCGGCCTGTTTTATCAGGGATTTACCTGTCCTGGATGGAATGCAGAGCAATACGTTTTGAGCTTCTCATCTGCACTGAAGTGTCACAGCACTAAGCCAATAGTACATTAACCAATATCAGTGCTCTGAATCAACCTAAATGACAGGCATGTGGCGTTATTGAACAGCCTGGCTAAGCCTGGCCTAGGACAGTGCTAGAAACCTGTGTTTAGATGTTTGTTTTGTGTTGTTCATCCCTAGAATAAGTGGTGAATACTGCAGAGGAAGTGAAATATGCCATGAAGTAGAAGAGGAATTCATTCACATTGCTTAAAAATAATATGCTTCAGCTATGCATTGTGGGGCACTGGTGGGGGAATCTGACCAGCAAGTAAATAGTCCATCTTGCAATTGGAGAAAATGATCTAGGAGTGTCTTGGGAGTGTGTGTGTGTGTGCGTGTGCGTGCAGGGAAATCAAGCTAAAAACTGTAATCCCTCTTCAGGGCAATCCTTATACAGTTATTTGTTTCTTTGCAAAACTTCTTCACAAAACTATGCCAGAGGTCTAATGACATGTAGCTCAGTCCCCAGTACAAGCTTGGGTAGCTTGCTGAGGATTTGCTGATACCTGCCTGTCTTGGTTTGTGACTAAGTGAGTGACGTGATTTCATCCTTTGGGGCAACAAAATGCAGATATTCGGAAGTAGGAAATGGGCAACAGTTATGAAGATGAACTACAACAGAAATACCGATTAGTTTTTCATCTTTTCAGACCTTCCTTAAATGGCAGCCTTTAGCAGCAACTGTGCTTTGGTGTTTAAAAAAAGGATGTTTCAATCTCCCATGAAAAGAGAATTATTTAAAACCAGCAAAGTATCTTCTCTCTTTTTTTTTTTTTT